>JAQIXX010000616.1:0-52719 GCA_034700605.1 Willowsia nigromaculata | reverse complement strand
TTAGCGATGAGAGATTTGCAAATTTTTGTTCAAATTTTGAATTATTCAGTTTTCCCGCCAAAACTTTTTTATTTTTCGAAATTTCAAAAATCTAAGGAAAACCCACCAAATAACCCCTTAAGATGTAACAGTATGCCAAATTTCAGGTCTCTAGCTCAAAAACTGTAGCCATGAACCAGGATTGAAAATTGAAATTTTTTTCGAAACTTTTATCGTTTTCTCAAAACCCTTTGCACATTTGGGGGAATAACGTTCGTTTTAAGGGGTTTTCAAACACCCTCTTTCACGTGGGTATGAATTTGTATTTGTGGGTAAAAGTCGTGCCGGGCCTGGGCGAATTGGTATACCCGACCTCCTAAAGAGTTTTTTATTGCAGTTTTCCTCTTGTGGATTTTTACTCATTTGTACATGAACATCAATGAGTTTTATCTTCCCCCGCCTTTTGCTAATGTGATAAAAACGTTTCTACTGCAAAATTATCCCATCTTCAGTAACAATAATATGTTGTGATGGCGATAAATGTTGGTCTTTAATTTTTTATGTACTTTTTATTTATTTTTAACGTCATCGAGACGAGATTAAATTAAGTAAGCTTAAAAGTGTATACATCGCTGAAATCATATTGCGTCGTAGTATATGTCCCAATATAAAGGCAGCAGTAAAAAAATCTACGTTTGGTGTGTATTCACAATGCAGTCGTAGTAGTATCAAGGTTGTGTGTGGGCACAGGCACATAGATGCCTACTCACTTTGTGACTTTCCTTTATCAGTTTCATGGGAAAAGTTGGGACTGGGAGAGATGAAGATGAACATAAAATAGGAAACATGATAAAACCAGGTGAATAGATACGAGATAAAAAATAGGTTTTAAAGGTAGCAGATGATGAACTTTGTTCTTTGTTTTCCATACAAGAACTGAAAAATGTACGGATGAAATTTGTCTATTTAATGATTCTTCTTTCTACTTTACTTTCAGGAAAACCCATTCCCATTGTTGAAGGTAAAAAAAACAAGCCAGTAAGTTTCAGGAAAACAAAAGGGAACAAAGTTGAAGAAAATAATGGGCATTGAACACATGAAGACATTTTATACAGAAGAAAAACTTCTCTGGTGTCATGGTGGGGATTGAAGTGAAGTAAATGTCAATGTTGATGATCATGATGGTAAGTAGGCAAAAGTAGCTTTAAAACAAGTTTTACTAGCATCTTTTCTCGCTACTTCTTATCCAAAATGTAGTTCGCAATGAAAAACATTAAGTACAAGTAGCATACATCTCTCGGTGAAGGAAAAGGTTGCTTCAGCACAGGAAAAATAAAAGTTTAGTTTTCCGTTCAAGCACTAATTATGCTTGGCTAAAGTAGATAAAAAAGTAAAACAGTAAAACCTTATTGAGGCCACATATCATAAGTAGTTCCCAGGTCGGTTTTTAATGATCTTACTAATTGACTGCTATTGATTATTTACTTTTAACAAGAGTTTCCTGGCAAATAGAACTATTCTAGAAAATCATGGGTGAAACAAAACCTTTTATTTCTCTGCAAGTGGATGCATTCTTCCTACATTTACAACAATTTACAACAACAAATACCTAACTAGATCGCATAGGTAATGAAAGTAAGTGGTCAAGGGCTACAGGCTTTTGGGGCAACTGGATTTTAAAATATTTCTTCCCCCAAAAATGTAACAATCTTGCCGTAGTAATTTGCAAGAGAGAATATGAAAAAATAAAATAAACATTTGCACTCCAATTTGCATGAAAAATCGTCCTGATAAGAGCTTTTGAGTTGCCTGACAGCGGCATCATTTCCTTCTTATTGTAAGTGTTACTGGGCCAAAGTATATAATAGTTATCGACAAAACATGATATCTCCATTTCTCGAGTACTAATACTATGATAACGACCTTCGTGCATTACAATAGCATGTTATTATTTCAACTTTCTTTTATTTTCCTTTCTAGGAATTACGAATATGCTAGAAGCACTTCCAAAGTCAATCCTTTTCTAAATTTCATTTTTTTCATGTCAAAACCTTTTCTGTGTCTACTTCCCTATTGCCTATTCCATTTTTAAAGTTGTGCCTTACAGAGCCAAAGTTATTTACTTTGTCATTCCGTTTTATGTTCTTTTGTAACTTCTGCAGAGTATTTCGTTGGAGTAACCATCATCAGACACAAAAGCGAAAAATGGGATGAGAGAGACGGGGACAGGAAGAAAAAACTTTACACTCTACTTCTTTTTGCACAACACACATTTATTATTTGCTTTCATCATCTTCCACTTTACACCTTTGCTCTTTTCCATCTCCTTTCATTCTCTAGCATTGTTTCCCTTCTTTACAAGTATGACCCACCCATCTGGATGGAACAGTGCATTTTCAAATGTATAAAGATAGAACAAAATAAGTGACAACGAATGACGGGAAAGAGTTGAGTGAAGAAAGACCATAAATATATTATGAGTTTCTGCTGCAGCGTCTTGCCTCTTACCCAACTCCTTTTGCACTACTAATAAGTAAATTCCTTAGACTTTCTACCATCTTTTAAAGTGCTCTTTCGCTCTCTCTCTCTCTTACTCCCTTCGCCTTTTTCGACACTACCTTTATCACTCAGGGAAACGAAGCCTATGGAACTCTTCTCGGGTTTCATTTTATTAAATTAGCTAGTTAATATGTCACCTGACATTCCAAAGTGAAGATGATGGTGGACAGAACAACTGAGCAGTGTCCGTACACCAATTCAACAAATGGCGATGAGGGAACGTCTACTTAAATTGACCTTGCCTTTCCTTAATAAATTGAATAGCGCATAATACCTTGCATAAAAGTAGTGGGTCTGCTGAGTACAGCCGGTAAAGCGATTAAGCGGTTATATATAGAAGAACAAATGCAAATATATATAAGTAGATTGAAGAAGAATTTGAAAAAGCAGTTGTTAGAAATGCTGGAATGCATTTTCAAGTAAACAAGCTTGATAGAAAGTTTAATAAGTAGTATTAATTGATAAAAATAGTTATGATTAATAAATAGGAAGAGACAGACAGACACAGAGTGTAACGTAAATCACGATAGACTATAAGGAACATAGAGCAAGTTAGCAAGTATTATTCATGTATTGTTATTACTTTGGTGTTTCCTATGAAACCATAACTATTAGTAGGTATGAATGATGAATGCAGAAGAGTAGAGTTGACGCCAGTGTAATAACATTCAAATGATACAAATTGTTTCCCAATTTCTTGTGAATTTCTCAGTGATAATTAATTAAGTAATAATTTCGGTGTGAAATGAGAGTACATATATTAAATCATATAATAGAGAATTAATGAAAACAGTTTTTGAATCATTACTAATTTCTATTGTCAGTAGTTGTGTGGGGAAAACATATATTTATATTTAAACGTTTAAAAAATATGAATTATAATAACGATTACGTAAACATCAATCTTGTTATCAATCATTTTTCTCGTTGAAATATTCATAGTCGTTCATTAAATGAGCAGCATAATTCATGTTGCAGTTTATTTGTTTGTCTTTTTTCAAGTGTTTCGTACTTACCCGCCGGCCACTAGTATCATTTGCATCTCGCCCGGGCTTGTGTCTGTAACCTGGTTCAGCAAAGAAATCAGGTTGTCAAAACTATCTCTCCCGATTGACCTTGGTTTACTAATTTTCGAGGCCGTGATGTGGGTTACTCAGATTTTGCGAAAATCACAAAATCTGAGCAAACACTCTCCTTTTGTTTTCTTTCGTAATTATTCCTTGTAATTTACGAAAAGAAAATAAAAAGAATGGGAAGATTTCTGTTTCCTGTTTTGTCGTGAAAATTCGAATGAGTTCCTTCAAGAAATTGTTCCTTTTTCTCGTCCAAACAGTCTTGACCAATGGTACATATGTTGTTGAGGTTTTTAGCACAATGCAGCGTCACTTTTAATCTGGATCTCTCTATCTTCTTTAAAACTTGGTTTGCTGTTGAATCTCAAACAACTAGTCTTCTCTGTTTTTTGATTAGCTTGGCTCCTTATTTGTGATTTTCTTGAATCGGTGAAATCGTTGGGTGAAGTATTAACAAATGCGCATAATATTTTTCAAAAAATTCTCTCTCTTTCTCTCTTCCAAAGCTGTTAGCTTTATCGTGTTGCTGTTAGTATTATTATCGTTGTAATCTCTCTTGTTGTAATTTTTCTTCGTGCAGTAGAATTTTGGGTCTTTTTGACGATTGAATACGGCAAGAATTATTTATGGGAATGCTACTTTGTATAATTAATAAGTATGATTAATATTTGTTTATTATCAAGTATTATTTCGTCAAATTGTAATTTCTTAATAGGTAAAGTATCGTGGTTGTAACTTTTTGAAAATAGTCTCTAGGATGATGTATCTAACATGCACTTACAATTCTACCCAAAAAAAGTCATCCAGTTTCCAAAGCTACTTGTCTCCTTTCCAAATCACTAAAGTATGTGGTTACAATATAACCGGACGAAATTTCAGCTTTGCCGCTGTTGTAAACGAACTGGCATTGAAGCATGAAGCAGTACTGACACTAGTGTAATTATTTGAGGGGTCACCATGATCAATAAATTTTCGGACAATGTCATTGGTAACAACTTGTTGGTTATTCCAATATCTGCATTACTTTCATTACTGTTTATGTTATTACTTTTAATATATTTATTATTATTGATACTACTATTGTTGTTATTCTTGCTACAGTTTGTGAAAAACGTGTTGCAGTAATTAGAGTAATGATGAAAGTAAAAGAGAGAGTAGAAGTAGTAGTACGAGTTATTCAAGGACAACAGGAGAAAGCGAACTGTATGCGACAGAAAGAGAGTGGAAACGAAAGAATTGCAATAACATTTATTGTTACTTCTGATGTCGTTGCTAAGGAGTAGGATGGAATCACAAGCTTGTAGAATATTTAGCAGAGGCAGTTGTAGTTGTTGCAGAAGAAGGAAAATGAATGACAGGTAGTAGCAGTAGTAGAAACGGCAATAGTTGCAAAATTCTGATGATGAAAATGCTGATATCGAAAATGGTGACGATGATACTGACGAGAATAGGTTGATGAGACCATTATGAAAATCACTGAAATTATTTCTATCCTTATAAATAATATTGTTACTACTGTTATTATTCCTACTGATATTATGACTATAGTTCACAAAAGTCGGCGATGACTGCGGTGTAGATTTCAGGGTCGCTGCTGAGGACGAAAAGATATCAGTTCTTGATTTCGGCAATAAGATTTCATCATCATCAATTGTCATTACAGGTAAAGACGTAGTTGGGAGCTTCGCTAATAAGTCTAGTACAAGGAGCTGTAACTGTTTTTGTTGCTGTGGGCGGTCTTTGTTGCACTGATAACGCTTGCTGTAGTATTTACAGTGGTATTTATTACAGTAATGACGACAATAATTAAGACAGTCGTTATAGTAATTCCTACTGAAATAGTGAGCAGTACTTGGCTCGGTATAATATGTAACTAGAGAATAATATGTTTTTGCATGAAATTCATCGTGATCATCAAGAAGATTGAGTTGATAGGGAGGATAGTCATGTGGGGATATCAGACAAAAATGAGCATGAAATGAAGTGGCTACAGTGGGCTTCTCATCTTGAGCAAACACAAGTTGCCTCGCCGATGAAGGAAATGGGCAGTACCGTAACCACCATCCCAGAGGATATTGGCTAAAGCCGAAACAGGATCTATACTTTGAAGAATTAAGTAACGATAACTTGCTACGAATTTTCGCCTTTTGATCTGCACAACGAACACAGTTCCACGAACAGTATGTACGTAGTTTTGTGGGGAATGTAGTCGGTGAAGATGGCGTCCGTATCCCACCAACAACAGCAATAAAGTTGGTAGTAGGATGACACAAAAGGGAAGAAAGAAGAGGAGGACGCCCTTTCACGTGTTTCAACAGAGACAGAGACAACGGAAACTGTTGAAGCGTCTTGACTATCTGCACTGGAGAAAGGAAAACGACAACTACTCCAACAATGTCACAAAAACAAGAGCAAATGTTACCAAGGTAACTTAGATGATATTTCAACCCCAGTAAGAACGTGCATATGGAGAATTCAGCCGATTTTGCTGATGGTGATGGAGAACGTCGAGGTTTTGAAGATGATGATGACGATGATGATGATGACACTAGTGACAGGAGCGCCTTTTCTTCCTTCCGCATTTTTCTGGTTGCAGCTGCTGATGCTGAGGTTGGTGTTCTTCCGTCCTGTATTGTTGATGCTGAAAATCATATGCACTAGTGCTGCTGTAGTTGTGAATCCTCCTCTTCTTCTTCGTCTTGACGACCACGTCTTTTGCACAAAATGAGATCATTTGAACCTCTTTGTAATTAAAGAAGGAAACTTGTTTTAACTGGTTTCTTTTTAAAGTTTCACCAAATAATGTAAACTGTGTGTGTTCCTTCTATTGTAAATCAACGTTCATAACCAAAATGACTTTCTCTGCTTTTATAGGCTTTCCCAACTTGCAATGAGATTCGCAAAAACGAAATCCCATTCCATTGCTCCACAAGCAAGATTGTTTTCTTAGATCTTTTGGCATTGTTTTTTCTCCAAAAATTGTATTAAAGTAATATTACAGAAAGGGAAATGCTATTATTTTACTGCCCCTGAGTCTTGAAGCAAGGCTAAATGAAAGAGCAGCCGCCAACTGGCACTAACTCACATGAAGGAAAGTCAGTGGACACTAATTTTTAGCAATTTTCTTTCCTTTCTCTTTTTCACTCAAATGCGTTAATGATTTTCAGCCTCTAACCTCGAGTTATGATATAACGTACTGGGGAACAAATACAAAGAAAAAAGAAAAATTAACGCAGTTGGGGAGAAGTGAAATACGCTGACTAGAGCCTTTTTTCTGCTTTCTCTCGCTCAGAATATTATTATTGTTATGGCGTACAAACATTATTACAATGCTTTTTTTCTCTACTTCTTGAGGAGAAAGCTGACTGTCCTCACGTTTAGCACGTACAATGCCCATTAATACTGTAGCGTCCAGTAATCCATCTAAATCCATGTAGTGTGTACAAGGTAATATCTGATCATTTGCGAATTGTTCTTACTACATTTATGTATATCATGTACGATATGATATACATTCTCCAATGCATATAAAGAGTATATATATATTTATAAGTATGCACATAAACTTCCATCGGAGGGCATGTTACTGCAGTGCTTCGCACCCTCGTCAATATATACACACTTGACATGTAAATCTGGATGTATAAGAGTTTTTATTATTATTATTTGTTTCTTTTAAGTATTTCTTCAAAATGGCCTTTACATTCAGTCCTCTTCCATCATCATCGTCAAGATTCATGATTCAACCGGAGAGCTAACTCGCACAAAACCTTTCTCTCTTCTGCTACTACTACTACTATTCCTTATGGCATATGCCTTTGTTTCATGACACACTCACACAATGCACACATGTTATGCATGATAAACTAAAAAATCGTAAAAACAGAGAAAACACATAAAAAATCTGCTGCGACACTGCTCTACCACTTCTGCCACTCATAGAGTTAAGCCTCAGCACCAGAGGCATTAGTTGTAAGTTATATCACAGTATTAGCCGTATGAGTCGCAGCAGTACCTTTTTATTTCAGTCTAATGGAAATTACAACACAACACCAGCAACTTAAAATGAAACTAAAACAGAATACTACTCGTATATAATGAAGAAGCAGAAGAATGTACAACTCAGACAAGTAGTATGTATGCGTGCTCTTGTTATCAAACATGTTCTCCATAGCTGCTATCCTGGCCTATTTGAAAACTTCAAGGTAGGAAGACGGAAAACATGCAACCAAAAAAAAACCGACCAGAGTCAACCCAGTAGCCAACTTAGGTAGAAAATGACGAAGAAAAAAAGACTGTTTTTGTTATTGTTTCTCTCTCTCTCTCTTATGTGTTTGGCATAATAGTTTTTTTCTGCTTCTATTCCTCCTCCTTCCTTTGCTGCTAGAATATACATATACCTACTCCATATTTCGCATACATTGCCTCTCTAGATACTCTTATTGTTTCCTCTTTCCCTCTCTCACTCCAGTGATGCGAGTGTGGGAAGAAGTGGCGTGGAGGTAGCATATGTATATATGTAGGTAAGTGAGCCTCCTTCCTCTTTTTCATTACTCTGCTTTTTGACCGGTTCCTCTCACTCTCTTCCACTTTCTCCTTGTGTTCCTGTGTGCTACGTATGAAAGTAATAACAACGGAATGTAGGATGTCTAGGAAGGTAAGGAAGGTTATGTTTGATGGGAGAAATGCTTCTTCGTGAGATACGTGCGTGCACGTACACTTCGTCTTTGTAGGTACGTACACACAAGCATTGCATCCCCATCATCCTTGTCATAATACTATTATGAATATATTTCCGGGCTTTCAACTAAATACGCTTTCCTTCAGTTTTTCCTGAGCGCTGGTTGCATGCATGCAGGAAAGAGAGAAGGGAAGCCATACATGCATAAAGGCATGTAAAAAGTGGCATTTCCATTACAACTATTAACGAATAGTACTTAGGTATATAACATACATATACCTACAGTTGTAGTTGGTAAGTTGGAGGCATGTAGAAAAGTATTATAAAGGGGAATTATTGCACAATTTTATTTCATGTGGTTCTTGCCTTGCTGTTTTCTAACAGTGGTCTGCAAAACCATAAAGTCTATCGTTTCTCATATGCTCATATGTATGGATTGAATTCAGCTCAGACCCAAATTTCTTCTTTCATCAGCACGCCGCCGACTAAACTGCAGCTCTCCATATTGAAGCATTATCCTACCGTATCAACTGAACCAGACATTGACGAGGCGAATAAAAAAGCCATAACAACCACTACCCGTGACATGGCCAAGTTGTGTGATGCTAACACTATGCACAGAGATAATTGAAGGTAAATGAATAGTACAACGTTATCGTGTATTCAGGTTACACAGGTAATAGTGAAAATGCTATGATGGTACGATATTGGGAAAAAAGAAAGCATGTGGCAAAACAGAATATCTCCAAACTATCAACGAGTGTGACAATGTCATACATAAAAGACAAAATGTGTACACAAACAGAAATTGTACTATTTTGTTCATTTAACTAAACATGAACGATTCCAGTTATCATCGTTGCAGCATTCGTCGCAGAGTATACGTTTTTGATATTCGATAAACGTGTGCGAAGAACTTGTTTCCGAAAACAAAGAAAAAGTGTAGATGTGAGGTGGCTGGAAGGAGAAAGTAGTTCAAAGTTAGAAGAGAACTGTAACATGTCAGACAAGCCCATGACGATAAAAGCGGACCTTGGCTTGAAACATTGTGAAAAGTTAAATGTTTTGCTACCATTATTTTTGCTAACACATTCCAGTCCTCCATTTTGGTCACCACCACTAACGCTGTTTATGCAAAACAGAAGACGCGTAAATGTATTTAACTGTTGTTTTAGGTAGTGTAAAAAATGAGCACGCAAACACTTCTCTCATGCTTTGCCATTTATTTTATTGGCTCCCCATGCTCATGAAATAAGTGTTTCTATTTTCACCGGAACAATTTGAAAAGAGTAAGATGTAAGTCGCTGTCACGCCACATACTTGTTTATTTTTTAATTATATATTACCAGAAGGTTTTATAGTATCCCTTGTTTTTTATGAGGTTGCAGTGTTTTAGAGCGTGCATGATGGCATGTGCTCATTGTCAGTTACTTTATACATGATTAAAACGAACAACTTGAGGAAGGCGAGAAGAGCATCAAACGGAAATTTATTTCCTTCTCTTTATACTGCTCCGCTTTCCTCTATCTCTCTCTGCAGGCATTAAAAAATCAGTGCAGTAATTTCGGCATTCAGAATTCTCTCCTACTGCATAGGAAACAGTTTTTATGGTTTTCCTTAGTAAAACGAAAACCTTTCCATTTGAACCTCTCAGGTTCATAACAAAGGCAGTTGGAAAGAACCAGACAGAAATAAACACGGCGAAAAATGCTAAATGTTTAATAACACAGGAAGCGAAACCACATTAATGATATCTTTGCGGGGAAAAAATATGCACCACGTTTTGAATGGTTGGTGCTAAATTCCCTACTGCTCTGCCATTGAACATAAACAACTATTATTATTTTTTTGCCATTGTTATTATCATTATTAACGTAGCAATTATTATTAATGTTGTGACGTGATTAGGTCGAATCTTTTGAATGAACTTTATTTCTCCACATAGTTTGCGAATTAATGAAAGCTTCTACATGTAATCAATTATTATATATTTTCTTCTAATCTAATGGAAAGGATATCGGCGTATATATGGTGGCAGACTGTACGTGAAAACCTGAATAAGTTACGATTACAGCAATAACTTATGATACAAAACACATGGCGCATATAAGCGCCTAACGATGCTGGCCTCCTTCACCCAAGAAAACATGCTGAGTTGTCAGCAGAGGCTTATTTTGCCAAAGTTGGAAGAAAAGAGGAGAAACATATTACGGTGCCGCCTCGTTTGATTGGTTAGCCTCCGGGTAATAATTCTACTTATTTCTGGAGCATACGACAAGTCTGCTTCCTTTTTTCTTCGTGTGCATAACAACATGATGTATCCATGCACATGGCAGAAAATAGAATGGAGACTTAGTTTTTGGAAGGCAATTGCTGCCTTCTCATTCATTTTGAAGAGATCCCTTGGGCACCCTTAACCGGAAATTATTCAAGTCAACCAGAGACTCCCGTGGAGACAACGAACCAGAATGGAAAGCGCCGACACACATGAAATGAAACCACTAAAAAATCGTATTAATGCATACATATGCATAAAGCAGGAACAGAGTGCCCTTTAGTCACATTTAAAAATTCTCTACTCGAATTATTCAGACATACATATGTACTTTCTACGTCTACGTGTCTGTATTAATCTATCGCGCGTTTTACTCCAAATCTACCACAATTACATGAATATCCAACCACCAGCAAAGTCCACTATCATCGTCGGTCACACACACACATAGGTACAACCAACCACAACCGCCTATCCACTTTACCGTCGTCAACATCATCATTATTATTTTCATCATCCATATTATTACACATGAACGGACGTGATCGTCATCATTGTTCAACTACCACTACCAGCCATCCAGTACTTTCTTCTTGCCGGTCTTCTCCATCGACTCTTTCACCAATGCTACTACTACTACTACTACAGACTACTGAGTATCCTGCAGGCTTAACAGATAAAAACATGCGACTAGAATCATGTAGTGTATATGTGATATGCATCAAAAAGTATTGTGTTATATATCTTCGTGCTGGCAGGGAAATATGATAATACGAGTATTACTCGTAATAATAATGATGATGACGATGACTGGGACGACGGTGGTATGAGTAATGACGGTGATATGGCAAACCAAGTAATGCGAGTGCTAGAGAACTCTGGAGACAGAAAGTTGGACAACTTTGTGGTATGCTAGGAGACGAGAAATAATAATAGTTGAGACACGCATACTACGAGAATCATTGTTCATCACGAGAGAAGCAGCTGTAGAAATGGCCTGGTTCAATGGTTATGTGAGTTGGCCTGCTACACTGCGAGTTTTTCGTCAACTTTGTCAAATAGAATGGCAGATAGTAAGTAGATAAATGAACAAGGAAAAAGCAGCAAAATGTAGCATCCTCTCTACGCACTTTACAGAACACGATTTGCAGTATACGCAGGACTAACATCAGAAAGCACGCCAGCGTTTTTACCACTACCGTGGTCATGTCAGGTCATCATCAGACTTTATTCGTTTTTTCTTACTCAATAAATAATGCAGTGACGCATGGGATGCGCCATTTATATATACGTGTATAGGGAGCACAGCCATTCGTGTGTTCTGTGCGAAAAGAATAGGAGTGAAAGTGGAGAAAAATGAGGCCAAACAGAAAAACCCAACCATTTGGTCATTATTATCATCTTCATATCATAGCCAACTAATATGAAAATTTTAATTGAGGCAATAAAAATTAACTATGTACTCATATCGATTTCCCACTCATTTCTCTCCTCAATGCATTTTAACTTGCAAACTGCAGTCATCAAAATTTTAAAGCGGTTCTAGTCATCTAATCATCTTGTTTCATCATAAACTTCATCATAATAATGATGACAATGATGATGTTGGCATCTCCATCTCCCAACACCATTACCGTTATTGTTATCATAATGGCCTAAAACAACAACAGAACAGCAGCTAACACGATACTCTAGTCTACCCACGATACGATAGTCTAGTGTTGTATAAATTATGAATTTAAAACGAAAAGTAGTTTAACGCTGAACACCAGTTTTTCTTGAAAAAAGATTGAGAAAGGAAGAGTGTCGCATTTATAAAACAAGCGTTTTCTTTCCTGAACTACGTGTTTTCTTTTTTCATCCAACTAGTTTTAACATCCTTCTCTTAGATAATTGCCTTCTCATCTCATGAAAGGAACCAACAAGAAAAGTAGCAAGATGAGCATGTCGACAATAGTAATAATAATAATAGTATGCTCAAGTCTACCGCTCTTGTTCCAGTATAGAACGGTGCAACTTCCGAGGTCAACAAACCTTGCTCTTCTTGAATTTTTTGTTATATTGTCTTTGGGTAGAGTCTACAAGAATCTCGTATTCTGTATCGTTAAAAAATATAAAAACCTGTTCTTGGTTCTTCCCTCTGAAAATTTTCTGCCTCCTTTGAACTCCATTTTCATGTAGTAATACGCTATTTAGCACACCGCTGGGAAACAAACAAAATGAAACATCGTTCTTTTCTCTGACTCGTCACTATCATGATGACGGTAATAATGCTCTTCACATTTGTTTTCATTGAAAGTGGGCGAAAAAATCAGTTTACTTTTAAGTGCAAGTTTACTTCTCTTTTAAACGAGCCATATCTTCTGTTGCATCCTTATTCTAGTTAAAGGAACAATATGGTAGGAGTAGAACAGATGAATAATATTCTTTATGCAAAGTCTGTCGTAATTCTAAGACATCACGTACCAGCAACAACTGTATACTTTTGATATATTATCAACTCCCAGTTTTGGTTTTACGTCAGGTTTCTCGAGTCGTTCTTTCATGGTTGGGGTTTCTTTCTTTCTCTTACTTTTTCACAACGTAAGAAAACGAGAGAAAAAGCCCCAAAACTACCAGCTCTTTTGACGCTGGCGCTTAAACACACTCCCTAATATTCTGATTTTTTGGGAGAAAATAGGATCCTTTTCTAACTCATTCTTGTCCATTTCTTTCATGCAACAAAAAACACAAGGCCAATATGCTCACTATATATTTTCAATGCTAAGGTGAATCCATGAAAGTGTATAATATGCACGTGTATTTTATCATGGCAAAGAAAATCTTTGGGTAAAACATTTGTTTGTATACTTTAGTTGATGTATGTATCCTATCAAATATTTCACGTTGATGTGTAAATATGTAAGTGGGAAAGCACGTACGTTTCTATCTCTTAATAGCTTTCCTTTTGTTAGACATGCAGTTTGTTAGCTTTTCCTATTCACATTCATTTTTCCCGATTACATTTGAAAGCGGTTTGGATTTTGAATCTGATGACTTCACTAGTCCTTGCATCTTGTAGTATTTGTGTTATTGCCTAAATAAAGAGTTCTATTTTCCATATTTTTACTCATTTTCAAATAAAAGGGAGCATTTGTAAGCAGAGGAAATGAACAACAAAACAGCATGAAATAGTGAGCGTCAGGTATGTCTGTTGGAACAAGAGCAAGGTATGTGGCTCCAGGGGATATTGTTTTTTAGTTCCCCTCACTTTTCCTTGTTTCTCTCCATTCTATTGCATTCGTTCTCCATCGTCGTGAGCTCCTCTTTTTTTATCGCACTACTCAACTTCCAGGCATACTACCGGTTACAGAATGTATAACGTGCGTCAGATCGCTGTAATGGTCTGGCCTCACTTGGCCTTACACACATTTATTATATGTATACAATTGCATGTAGATACATCTATAAGTCCACAAGAAAAACAATATTTTCCTGTTCTTTTCCGGCTTTAGGTTGGGAAAGATGGCCAGTCTAAGCATTACCGTAATAAATAGCATCGGAGGAAGCAACATTCAGCATTTTTTCTTCTACAATATTGCCATATTTCTAGCTGATGATGATGATGATGATGCACACTTTATATAACTCTTAATACAGCCACGTACTGCCTATGCCTGGTTCATTTTTTACCTTCCAGTTTCCCTTATCCTTTCCTAGCTCACTGTCTGTTCTCTTGTCCTTTTCTCTCTAAAAATCACCAAGAAAATGAGCAAGGATGGAGGATGAGGAATAGAACCGAGGAGAGCAACTTACGTAGGAAAAATATGAAATGTGTGCCCTCCGCTCACTCTCCCTTCTCTCTGCTTTTCGTTGCGCACCACCAACAACCAAAAAGGTTTTCTCTCTTGGATATAATGTCTTTCTTTAGAGAAAAAGTTAAAAAGGGTAGAACGAAACAATCCGTTCTCATTTACACTCGAGAGAACTTAACTTGCTCATGTGATGATATGCTTGAGTCGTTATGCTAGAAAATTCCTCAGTTCATATCTACCGTTATACACCGTCGTCGTAGGACGGAGCTCAGTAAATAGCTAGAGCAATATACAAGCGTTTCCCATTTCTTGGCTCACTCACTCACCCGCCATCACATCATTCTCATCATCAAAACATGGAGAAGACGACGGCATGGACTGAAAAGCCTTGATGCTGCTGATATGATAACAAGGCTAGTAGTGTACAGCGGAAAATGGAGAAAGTTGGAGTGACTGAGGTGGAAATCAGTCCTGATTACCGGCAGCAGAAACAGTGGTGGCACACCATGCCACATCACCACCACCACGATTCTACCCTACATCACGACTCTGTTTACTTTATGCATTATCATTCTCTCTGACAGGCCAGGCAGAATAGCAAAAGGACGATGCTACTTTCCCTTCACTTCCATCTGCAATTATCAAGGTGGGCATTTTACGACCAGCAAGACAAGACAGACAAAAATTCGACGGGATGCAAAATCTAGCACACGGAATACCTATCAACACTAGTAAGGAAGAGTAAAATGTTTGAAATAATCAAGATTTTTTCCCAAAAACTGATTTACTTTTTGAGTTAAAATCTAAACCTACAACTGTTCAAAATCTTTTAGACTGAGGAGAAAATCGAGATGGATGTAAGAGGAGAAAACATTCTCTTACATTTTGAGATGTACATGATGTAAAATTTGGTAGCTACTCTGGTATATTCATACATAATATCATTGGAGCAAGTCACTGACCGGCTAATAGAGAAAAATTTATTTATAACGTTCACGTCTTCCTCCCAAAAACAAGTTTTCTCATACTACTATCTCCTAACTGACTCCTTACATTTTCAGATCGACGCCTCATTCGTTCGTTCTTATTAAGCTCCTAAATTTGATGCTGATGATGATATATTCTGCTAGTTTATATGACATCCTGACAAGATATCTTCATCCTTCCATCTCTGCAATCTTTTCAAATCATCTAATCTTTAAAAATGAGTTAACATTGGGATTTTTGTCACGTGTGAGGATACCCAGATGACATGTTTTTGTAATATTTGTACGCTTCTTTTACCACGAAGAAAAACGCCTCAAGATCTATTTTATTTGCCAGACTGCTGATGTGATCAGTCATCCAGATTCGGTTGACATGGATGTAGGGTTGATGACGATAAAAGACTCTTCTCCATCATCAACATGATCCTAAGGAAATTTTTGGTGGAACTCCTGTTCATAGTTTTTTTCTCTCGGTAGGTGATGCTAATCCTCAAAGAGCAAATACATTGTATTAGTATTGGTACTAGCTCTACCGTTCTTTCCTACAAAATCTCATGTTCTATCTCTTTGTTGATTACTTTTTCCCCAACTAAACTCTAGGTCTAGTGCTGCTCTTACGACAACAATTTATTAAAATCTAGTTTAAAAAGTTTTCTAATGAGAATGGGAACAGAACCAAGTTTAAACCCCACATAGCCTTTTTATTATGTAAAATCCCATTGGTATATGGTTGCTGATTTAGGTAAACTATTCGATAGTGGTGAACTAAACAAGGAATGAGACTTGATGAAGAAGAGCATTGCATCATTAGACTAAGAAAACTTGATCAAAATTACTAGAGCTATGGAGTTGTGGCTATGCTACTACTTGTAGTAGTATATAATGCTACACTGTGGCTTACAACTAATGCCAAAGTTTTCTTACACAAACACACACACACACACACACACAAGTGAACTAATTGAAAGACGACGACATCATGGGGAGATGTTTTGAGTAAACAGTGTAATTTTCCGTCTTCTTCTTCGCCAGCACCTTATTCTCCACTCTCGTCTTACTTTCCTCGAAACGTGAAGAAGGCGTGCCAACATTTTACTATCATCAAGATCACGAACTAATCCCTTTAAAAAGTATACACGCATGTAGCTATCATGCTGTTTTCCATATTTGGTTTTTTTCTTCTTCATTACGTCGTATAATTAGATGAAAATATTGTAGAAACAACTTTTTTAATGGCGTGACAGGTTAGAAGGCAATTCTTGGGAGGTAAAGTGAGACAGCTTGTGCTACTCTCATTAATTCCCAATCACTACATCACTACCACCAGCAACACCATCCCAAGGAATGTTTAAAATTATGGTGCATGCTGTTGTAGTATTTCTTGGAGTGTGTATACCTAATGTATTCACATCTACTTTCTAGACTTTCTTTCTAGGACTGCTAGACAACAAGTAAACTGATACGACTATTGTTATTTATAATATTATTAATTATTATAAACTAAAAGAAGATTGCAAGTGGAGATGACCCAGCCATAAGGTTCAACTTTCTCTTTCACGCCACCAGCAACAGCAGGTGGATGCCTGTGTATGCAACAACAAGAGAGGAAGGAAACAAAACTTGAATAGTTTTAGTGTTCTGAGAATACAAAAGATCCCTGAACAGCCCTCTAAGGTTTACCTAAAAAGGTTATTAATTTCTTATATATCGTATCCTTATCCCTCGAAAAGACCTTCAGCTAATCGCATCCTACCATACAAACATTATTCCTATCACCAAGACCAACACACCGACTGCCACAAGCACAGTACTTAATCACGGCTCATAGCCGAGTCCTCTGCCATACTGTCAATCCTCCTCCTCTTCCTCCAACTTCACCAGGAGAAACAAGAGGCGTAGGAGACGTGTGGTGGAGCGAAGAGAAATATTTATAACATGTCATCCACTTACTTTTACATAATTCCATTTTAATATGTACATAGTCTTTTTCCATGATTATTATTAGTTTAAACATTTGCAGAGGATCATTGTAGAAGATTATGGAAGTGGTGGGAATGGTAATATTACTTTCCAGCAGAATGTATATGAAAGTGGAAGAATACCATTACTACCACCTCAACTTTTGCTGATGTCATTGGTGTGTGGAGGCTCTAATAACAATAATGTAAGTATTTGTCAAAAGGTTTAGAGTTTGGAGGAGAAAGTGCTCAACCTTCTTTTGACAGCTCAACTCCACCAACATGGTGGAAAACAACAAATAACTGCCTCAACTTTCTATTCAAATAACAACAATAATAACAGTAATAATGGAATAGGCGGGGGCACGGAGAAAAGTTGGAAAAGAGAGCAGTCACATCTCGAGCAAAAAGATCAGTGCAAACAATAAGTTCTCTCCATTGCTCTCTATAGAGCTTCCAACCACTCTCATCGATTTGCACTATTGTACTGTACAATAGAGAAGTAGATATCAAATGATAATAACTATTAGAATTGTAGCCATTTTTAGATTGCATCTTAGCAGAAAGGATCTTTGATGTTAGGTCGGTAAGCAGTTTCCCTACCTGGAAAATAGATTACCATCACTTGTCTAATAACCAGACATGACAGTTAAGACTATTATATTTTCACCTGACTACAAACATAGTGGGCATGAATGAGTGGGCTAATGCGAATTTTCTCTGTCCAACACGCCATGATAATGATCGCCTTATAGTGGAAGAATGATTTATTTAGTGAAAAAGATAGCATTATGTAGTGGTACCACTTCCACCGACCACTTCAAGATTGGTTAACATTCACTGTGCCTATCCCTACTTGATGGTCGGTCTCTTTACTTTGGTTCTGCTACTTGTTTACCTAAATCCTATTATCAACTAAAACAGCGGAGGAATAAACCTCTGTCGGAATTTGTCCCAAGAGGAGAGACATGAAGCATAAGACATGCCGACCTCTAATACTTTTAGTATCACTATAAATATCAGATATTACAGTATTGCTTGTGCTTAATACCTTCAAGATAGTACGAACCCCGTATAAATATCCTATACACAGAGTCATTCGCATTCACCCAAGTCGCCAGGTTTTTAAATATTGAATGAGAATTTTCTATCTCAGCCTTTCTATTTGTGTTTAACCCCAGATGTGTATTAAAGAAAAGTAAGTAATTGAAGCGGAGAATCTCCAACATTCAAAGATGCAACATAAGAAATCTTCTTCTTTTTTGTAGCTGAATAGAAAGCCTATAAAAGCAGAGCTTTAACAGTATTCAGTAATGAAAACGAGCACTTTTTAAACAAGACAACTTACTTATAGTACACGTGTCATTTTGTATTACAAATTACGTTTTACGCTCACAATGTCCCCACTACCTTGTAGTTTGATCCAAAGTTCTTGATAATCAAGATTAGCAATTAAACTATTTCTTCCAATTGCTAAGTTCCCTTGTAGTCGCGCCTCGTTGTGATGAGTCATAATGGTGAAATATGTATTTCCCAACTTTTATCGAAGTTTCGTATTTCGAATCGCTAGAATAGTTTTGCTTTCACTGCCGTGACAACTATAACGATAATGCTGACAGCTGTTTTTTTGTATTTCGGGTACATATGTTAGCTCAGTTTACTGTTGCCGTTTTTGCGTCTTGCTCGTCCGTCTGGTAGCAAACGTGTTCATATAAAATTAATGAAATCGATTAAGGAAATAGAATAGTGAACTATTCCTCAACTCATTCTATACGGTTTCGACTTTCTCCTGCAACCATTTTTGTTCATGTTTTTATCCATGTCTCACTATTTTCCATGTCGCGTTGTTTTCAATGTGTTTCAAATTAAAATGTATTTAATCAGGTTACGCAAGAAGACGAGTACGTCATTTTTACTTGTTGTTTATCATCTATGATAGTGTAGTCATTTGATTTTAAACTAAGCTCTTGCAACAGAGTACGGTTGCTTGATTGGGTCATTTTGTAGGGTACGTTCTTGATGGAGTCAAAGGTGAAGGATATTCTTGACACTTGTTTTTGTTGCTGTCAGTGTAGTACGCTAAAACCTTTTTCCATCCCGTTTTTCGTCTGGCAAATATTTCCTTTGTATTGCCGTTATAGCCGGTGTCACCACCGTTTTCATCATTCACCCCACGATTGTGGACAGATAAATACTATTATCAAATCAAATGGTTTTCTTTTTGGCAAACAAAATCACTATGATGAAGTTGAGGAATGAAGGGAGCCAGAAGGGAAAAAGAAGGAAAGCCAAAGGCGAAGATATTACAAAATCTCTGTTTTTACGCGCACTAGTTTTCCCTAAATTACCAGTCTGGATTTGGATCGTATCTTTGACTTTCGCTTTCTCCATCTATTCTTGTTGTCCTCCAGCAACCCATTTTTCTCTTTCGCCTTCAACTTCCGCCAAGTTGCTGGCAAGAGTGTTTATATATTTTGTTTATTATCTACTCTATTTTCTTGAACTGTATGTGTCCACCATGGTTCACTATTTCTCAAGTCCCATTTCCCATCCGATGTCTGTTTGACCCTTCTCATCCATTCCACTGACCGCTTACTGATGACAACGAGATAATATCCATTACAATATTGTATAATATAAAATAGAATTTCCCTCTTGTGTCCTCCTCCTTCTCTATCTTGTGAACTGTTTCATCCAAATAAATCTTGTACTGACTGTAGTGGTATGTTAGGGGTGCCTGACGATGCTGTTGTTTTACTGGTAGATTTAAAAAGTCCTCGTTACTGTTGCTCTTTTTTGGAAGAGACATGAGAATAATGGAAGGAACAACTATTTTATTATTTCTATTTCTTCCTGTTTTCCTCGTTTCTCTTTCTTGGGGCCTACACTTCTTGCACAACCATTTTTACTTCAGCATACATATTATAATCATATAAATACTTTCACATCTCCTTTAAATTGGCTTCAAGTATAGTCTCATATTTTGTGCACAATATTGCACCAAGAGAGTAATAGCAAAATGTACGATGCAACATAAAGGGTACGCAGTAAAAGATTCTACGCACACTGAAATAGCACCACCGCGTATATATTTTTTCGCAAAAAAATAGTCTGGCACAACAACTTTCACACACGCGGAAATGGATGGATGGGCAGCTATTTTTATTCTTCGTTTTTACTGCTGCTGTGCCTTTAGTTGTTTTCTTTGTTTGCTTGACGGCATGTAAGTGTACTAGTGTGTCGTGTAGCCAGTGGAAAATTTATCGATCAAATCCCCTGCCACATAGCACACACAAAAAAACTTTTTTTTTCTTATTTATCTTCCTCTACTTGCTCGACATTTAAATGTAGAACTACGACATTTCTCTTCCAAGAATTAAACTCAGCTGCGCTCAGTTTAGACGAATGTTGGGTACACAATGCAAGATTGCTAGTGTTCTAACCCTCTTTCTAGAGTGTTTTTAAGTTAAATAGATTCCTTAAAGCGACAAGAATATTGGTTGCGTCTATTTTATCGCCTGGAAATTTCCACATCTTTCTGCAGGATTTCTTTCCAAACTATATGTATGAATAATGTTTACTCTTAGTCCGGTACAAAAGTTGTAGTATATGTACACTTCAAATAATCTCCCAATTAGGCAGACTTTATCCAAGTTTTCGTGTAGTACATCTTACGTTAATTATAATAATTACTGTTTATATAACCCTAAATTGGCCATGGGCTAAAGAAAAACCGACAACACTTTTGGATTTTAACGGCGTACATTATAGCTGATAACATCTTCATGTTCAAAGTTGTCTCTTTAAACTTTCCTTTCTTTCTTGTTGTTATCATCCTTAATTCAAATTATTATGGGTGCGCTTTCTCATACCTCCTACTTTCTTTTGCTTCAAGTATTCCATGAAACAAATGAATAAATTAGGATGCGTTTCATTATGCCAAGATTATTTCAGACATGCTCCAGGAGACATGTACACACTTGCTCTTCTTTTCTGCAGGTCACTACACTACATTTTAACTAATACTCATACTAGTTCCTGCAACAGGAATACCATCCTCCCTAAATTTATGAAGGATAATATAACACAAAAAACTTGTATTCATCTACATTAATTTTGCAAATGAACTAACTACTTGCCTCTATGACTACAGTTTGTCGTTGAGACAGATGACGATGAATATAACAACAGTGCAATGTTGTTCATTCATGCACTCTTAGAAATACACTTTCCCTGCAATCATGGCGACGACAGGAATATATAAACATCACAAATTTCCTTCAACTCGTGAACAACCTTCAACAAAAGTTCATTTGCCATGTTTTCATGAATGACAACTTTCTGCACATTTTCGTTCACTATATTCATTCATTTTCGTCGTCATTATTAACGAGAAAATGCACGTGAAAATTCTACATTTATTTGGGTCTTGTGTGTATGTACTCAAAAGAGCTGGAGGAAAAAAAAACATCGCAAATATTTTTTTTTTCAATTGAGAGCTACCAGCTTTCATTCATTCGCACTAATAAACTACACGCAATAGTGGGCAAGTGTGGTCGTATCGGCTTTAGCCAACCGACCTTGCTCCTTTCCTTATTTCTTCACTTTCATTTCATTTTTAAGAGCGTTTTTTCTTCCCCTTCTTTCTCCATCTGGCTGATTGCTTGGTTTATATTGTCGTTTAAAATAGTGTACACATTGTTTGAGGCGAGTAGCAATGTCGTTGTTTGCGGTTTCAGCACGTTCATGATCATCATGTATGCACATATATGAATACATAATGGGAGCTCAATGAAATCGTTTCTTTTTTTTCACTTGGGCTTCACAAATTTCGCGACCACAAAGAAAAACGTGCACAAACTCTTTTTCTTTTTAGATAGAGCGTGACCTTTTTAATGTCTTTTTACGTACTTTTTGAACAAATTTTAGTTGGTATTGTGGTAATTGCCTCACCATATTTTGAATGTTCCCCTAAACATAACTTTATTGACTTTGATTAATTTGTGTTCATAATGCGTTATTCGTCCATGAAAAATTTCTGTTTACTTCACATCTGATATAAATATTCCTGGAAATGTCAGTTGGTGGTAAACAAGCCGGCTATCACATTTCCAAGAAACTCCAGCTGCAGAAATGAAAGAATCAAGTTCCCCTTTCTTGTAAAACGAAGTAGAGCAAAATAGACACGCACAATAAGAGAAAATGTATTCTTTTAAAACGTTGGTGAACTCATGTGCACGCACAACAGGGCTACACCACCAGTACAATTATTTATGTAATTTCCATCGTCGCCAATGCTCCTGACAATGAAACCGATCCCTCGTCCAGTGAATAATGAATGTGAAATGGTGACTAATAGAACACTTTTCTTTTTCTCGTGTTCCAGTAGCAACACTATTTACAGTGCTATTGAGTAAAAGCAAGTGAATGAAGACCACATTGCCCAGTTCCTCCACTCATCCAGCCAAGAACAAAGCAAGTACCCATACGTGTTTGTTTAGCAGGACGCGGCGTTTACGATTCCCATGTATGCATTTATATTTAACGATTTTTCTTTCCTCGTCCTTATCCGGTGAGGAAGCAAAAAAGTCAGGCTTGACACCTATTTAATCAGCACACACATTACTCTTTCTCGGAAAACTTCAACCCGGACTACTTTTTTTCTCGTTTACGGTCAGAAAACCAAGGACATACAAACTTTGTTTTTGTTCGATGCATAAAAAATAATTATTTATAAACACCAACACCACCACAGTTACAAGTTTTGAGAATAAAAGCAGGTGAACGAAACCGGAAGAATCACACTAGCCGTTTGTATCGTGGTACAGGCATGTTGACCGATTTGCACTCGGTGACACCATGGAATATCGCAAGGATGATGATGATTGCTTTGCCTACGATGACTGGCTTATCCTGTTCGCTTTTTTATTAGTATTTTCCAGAATGCCACACAGCGTCAATAAAACAGAGACCTTTCTTCTGCCTCTTCTTAATAAGTCAGTCAGGTTACAACGGAACGGAAGAGAGCGGACCAGGAAATTGTATGTATGGACACGAAACCTGTATTTATGCTACTTCAAAAAGTTCATCCGGGCCACAACATCAATCTCGTATATCCATATCAAAAACAGTATTGAACCAACAGAAGGGAAAAATAAGATTGATTATAAATATATGTATTGCTATATCAATTTAATATCATCACGATGGATATGCTGCTTTTTTTCACCGCGCCGTCAAACGGATTTCGGTTAGGGTGCTCTACGTTTAGGTGTTCTTCTTTTCACTGCTTCAACCAAACATCAATTCCTCCGGATAAATTTTTTCCAGCTTCTTTGGCCTGCTTTTGCATCGTTCTCAATACAGTTTATGATGGGATATTATTGTTAAAGAAGAAATTTTTTCATTGGACTAATTTTTTAAAGCTGGTGGATGCAAACGCCTTTTTTGACGTGAACACATAACATTCTCGAGAACATTGACGGATTATTATTGGTGGTGCTACTAATTTTTTATTTTCGTGAGTGTGTGTTTCCAATTTTTTCCACTCCGATAACTTTCTCGGATTATTGTACTGTGGCGTGTGCACCGTGTTTACGGCAGTGCATGTCATGTAGTTTTCATGGTAAAAAATTAGGAAAGAAAAAAAGGAAGGTTTTTTCAAACATCATCATGGCCACGTATCTGCTGTTTAATGCATAAAAACAGCGACATTTATACGGTCGTGTACGCGTACTCAACTAAAACTTAAGGAGTTAAACTTTTTTGAGAAACATTAAAAAACTAACCAATTATTAGTTTTTCGAGAAGGTGTTAGCACCATCATACACCTGAGTACACTTAGCACTGTCAGCCAACATGTAGCACATGCACACGAATTTCTTATGCATTACGGATGTATGATGTGTGGACACAACACGAACAAGAGGGAATGGGCGAAGGGCTATCAAGTCGTGTGATTTTCATTCCAACAAGCACATTCCTTTTATTCCTTTCTTTTACTTTCACCGTCTATATTCATAAAGTGCTGTTATGCTCACGCTCTTTTTTGTTCCATTCTCTGGAACTTGACGAATGTAGCTAACATACGGGCGTTGAAAAAAAAGTTTACTTGTAGCCTCAAGTCAGATTTCAGCCGAAGGCCGTGATGACAGTTCTAATGATGCGCAAGGAGCTATAAATGATTTTTGATTGGAAGATATACACACGAAACCGCATATATGTAGATGTCTCTGATAAAAGGGTCTGACACTTCAAGTACAACAAAGACTCGGGCGGCAATCACTGTTCTTTGTTTTGCTTTTATTCTCTTCTCCTCTACAACCTCTCAGAATGAATCAGAATGGTAAGGACAACGAATGGAGATGGAACATGTAGTGTGGTGAAAGGAGAGACTTATCCTCATGTACTCTTCGTAAGGATGAGGTTGATGATGGCTGTAATGAAGGCGAGCGAGTGAGAGTGCCACTGCCACTTACTTTTTGCCGACTGAATAGTGGCTAATGTGGGCCTGAAAAAAGGCGGTAGATGAGAAAAGGGAATGAGAGTAACATGTACTCGCTCGCCGACTGACTCACTCAGAGGAAAATAAGTAAAGAGTGAAGAGGAAATGGTAAGGCAGAGTGAAGGAGGAAGAAAAGAGTGGGATATTGCCATACATGTAAACTGAGTGTGTCTCTTATACTATATATATGATTTTATCATGGGAACATAGTAGTGATGGTATGGAGAGCACATGCCTTCTTCCACCGCTATATTACTACCACCATCATCACAACCACCAGTTTTCTGGATGAATCCAATGGATCCAATGAGCAAGCCAAAGCCAACGAACTATAGAGTTGTAACAAAGCGAGAGAAAGGAAGGGAAAAAAGTGTATTGGAGAAAACGGTAGTAGTAGTTGTAGTGGCAGTGGTGGCGCGGCGGTGGTGGTGGTGGTAGAGTGTAGTGTACAAAGCAATGGTATCATCAATATAGTCAGTAGTGGTGGCGGTAGAAGTAGCTGGAGAAAGTAAAAGCATTGGAGTGTGAGTGAGTTTCAGCTACCACCATTCCACCACCGCCACCACCACACTTTTTCTATGCGAAGCCAGCCACACCAGTAAACCTAGCGCCAGCACTATCCTTAGCATCATCAGCAAGGACATGGGAAAGCCAAAAAAAGAAGCGATATGCAATATGGATAGGAGAATGAGTATGAAAACAGGCATGGTCAATGTTTCTCTACTCTTCCTTTACTTTTCATTCCTTTTTCGGCTGGATTTGGATTGAATAATATTACTTTAGAGGAACAGATAAAGTGGCGGTGGTGGTGGCAGTGGAATAAAATTGGGTTATATAATATTACATACACATGTACAAAATGTAGTAGATGCATATTATACTGTAATAAATGTAGAGAAGCAGATGGAATGTTATTATGGATATTGGTTTTGCCAACTGGATGGAGTGGATGGAATAGCACGTGAAATGAATGCATGTACATGTGGAAGTAGTGATGGTGGGAGTAGGAGGAGGCATGTGATGGCAAGCTATACGGTTATGGCAATGAAGAAGAAGACAGCGGGCGAACACTAGAAATTGCTTCTCTTTCTCTCACTTACTCTCCTTTTGCCTCTTCATTTTGTCTTTTTATAGGGGATCGTTGCAAAATCCTCTAATGGGATGTGCTAGAGAGAGGAAAAACGTGCATGCTATATCCACATCGTCATCATCATCATGCACATTTCGTCGTCGTCGCCAACATTATATTACTCCTCACACTGGTTAGAAGGCAGTGGGCAAAATGGGATAATGTGTGCTCGTGAAATATCCAAAGAGGAAGGGAAATAGAGAGAGAGAGAGAGGGAAGCGCAAAGAGAAATTGCTCGCTTCCTTGCTCACTCACTCACACAGTCAAATGGAGAAAGTGAATGAGTCCAACAGCATTCCATTAGGATTTGCTTCTTTCACCACTTGATTTGCTCACTTTACCCTTTTTATCTGTGCCTGGGCCTGCTACCAGGTTGCTAGAATAGTATTGCATAAGAAAGGGAGTGAGAGTGAACAAGTAGCAAAATAAATACTAGCAGCGTTTTCCATGTCTCCCTTCTTTACAACCGACCCATTCACTTATTTCCTTACTCACTTCATGGGCGAAATTCAAGTTTACAAGGTAGTATCTCCATCTGATAGTGACGCATGGCAATATAAATAATTTTCCAGATTAAAATTATACTGTGTACCTGATGCAAAAGCACACAAGACCATATTGACTGCTTAAGCTAGCATAAAAAGTAATTGAATTCATATCCTCCTGCATTTCCATAATCACCATGACACATGAAAGCTGTGCCTTGTAAAGAGAAAGTTGAGTAGTTAAATTGCATATTGCTACGCTGCTGTTATTTTTTCGCGTATAGAATGAAAACACACTAGCAAGTTTGTAAGAGCTTCAGTGTTGCCATGCATTGTATTTGCCAGCAACGTCGCTTCTGCCACACCATTTTATTTTCCTTTCCCCCTGCTTACTAATGCCGCTACTAAAATCAGTCTGCCTATTTCCCATATATCGCTGTCCTTTATCTTCCTTTTTTCTCATTTCTCTGGGAAGTCCTTCTCTTTTTTTATCTACTACTTTCAACAAGCTCACCACACCAAACACTGTCATTCCTAGTAGCGAACAAAGGAACGGGCCAAAGCGAGCGAACAAACCAAAAATATTCTTCGCATATAAAATATCCTACTGACTTGCTGTTGCCGCTTTCTCTCTTTTACGTTTGTGTTGGTTGTGTAGTGGGAGCGTTTTCTTTCTTCCTCTTACACTCAAACAGACAGCACCACCACCGCTCCCGTTCATTTTAATATGTATAGTTTGCACAACTACAACCACCACCACTATTACTACTGTTGCTTCTTTCCCTTCGTTCTATATACTAACCATCCTGAAAATCATCAGGGTCATAAAAAGCAACGGAAAACAGAAATATGCTTTTCGTTTTGAAGACAAGACATAATGGGATGTTGATGATGACGGAAGATGATGGCAAAGAAAACAGAGAAGAAGTAATATAGCATGGGTTATTATTAGTCATTAGGCATATATCTGCATCATATCTAAATACGGACGCGGGAAAGCACAACATCTCTTTGTTCTTTGTGATGAGATGCGATGAGCAAAGCTAATATATGTGTTGAGAGATAATGTGCACAAGTACAGAAATGATGCAATGAGACGAGCATATTCTCCTCCTCTCTTTTCCCATAACAAAATAAGTTTCCGCATTTTTTCCGTCCATCATAACGTGTAGTAAGTTTTTCATTATATGTTATATTTTGAGCAAACGAAATAACTCTGCTGAGTACTATAAGTGCTTGGACCAAGCAACCGACACGTTTTTACTGACTTTGCCATTTTCAAGAAAAAAACTGGACTGTTTTCCCCATTTCCTTCCCAATTTGAGTGGAGAAAGTATGGTTATAAAAAGTAGCAAGATTATGTGGATGCTGTTACTTAATGCTAGAGGATATGTTTACTCCAATCACCTTTTCTACTCTCTCACTCTTTTACTTTCTCTCTAGAATAAAAATGAACCAAGACAACGACAGAATGTTGGTCCTTCACAATTCAACGTAACTGGGCCGATCTAGTACCTATGTCTGTTTTTATGAAAGAGTTTCGAGCAAGATAATAATATTCTGGTTGGCAAGTTTAGCATGTGTGATTGAGGCCAGTAGAGGAAGAAAAAAGGAAAAAGGTGTAATATGGAAATTGAAAAATGTAGATGGACGATGATGAAGACAATGCCCAGCACATTTTCTACATTTTGTCTGACTCACAGGCTAACTTGTACTGCTCCAAATAAGGCCCTATATTCGTGTCATGTGTGGATCTATATTTCTGTATGCCACTGTACATGTAGCGGTGCACACATGCATTCCATGAAAAAACTCATAAATATGCAAGACGCGGATGAGGATGATACGTATACGTGGCATGTCAGGTGAAGTCTAGCTCAACTTATATTATGTAAAAGTATACCTTTTCATGATGTGACCAGCCTAGTTGGGAAAAGGGAAAAAGCAGAGCACTTTGATGCTTTCTAGTGATATCGTTGAACGAACCAAAACCACTTTACTCAATAAAACTTCCTCCCGCCCTACCTATCATTTCTAATATCATCTAATTTATTGGATATTAAAAGAGAAAGGAGAAGGTGCTAGAGAAGCAATTTTTATGAAAAAAGTATTTTTGGTACTGTAAGATGCTTTCAGTGATCCTATAACGTGGAGTGAATTATTTTTATTTTTTATTACATTCATGTCCATCAGCACAAGATTTTTTATGGCGATTGTGTTATCGAGTATAAAAAAAGAAGAAATGATATTATTTGTTAAATAATAAAGATAAACTGTTATTAGATTTGACTGATGATGATTGACTTTAAAAGGCAGCTGATAATTTTGGAAAGAAAAACATTCATAACCACAGAAGCAAATATTTTTTTATCGGAGCTTTGTTGTAGCCTTTTTAAAGCAATCCCGCTCCCCAGACCGTAGAATGTTTTATCATTACAAAAGCCTCACATGTTTCCAAGCTCTTGTAAATAAAAAGGAGGCCGGGGAGACTGATAGAAGTTGTTAATGTAGTTGGTGAGAAGTACACCGCATTGTGCTATTGCCATCGCCGCCGCTCTTATCATTATTATTGTTGTTATTTCAGCTATTTCAATTTTTTATGTGAGATTTTCCTTTCCATTTTATGTTGTCGTATGGGGAAAATAATAGCCGGATAGTTTCCTGTAAATTGGAGGAAAAGGTGAGAGAAAGAGTGAACGATCCCATTTTGCGAAAACACTGGTGTCTTTTTTTTCCACTCTCACTAGTCTGCTGGAGGCTGTAAACACCTTGTAAATATATTTCAAAGCGATTTCCTCCATTTTTCTTTAAATATAAAGCTTCTCTTCTCGACTCCTTTATTCCTCGTATTCGTTTTTTTGTTTTTGCTTTGTACTCGGATTGAAAAAGAGAGATAGGTGTGAAGCAAATAGAGTAATCTAATGGCACGGTAATAATAACAAGAAACCTGGAAAACGAGACCCATCTAGAAAAAAACTGATGGTGGCAGTGGTTCTGTTACCTGCTGTTGTTGGTGTTGTTAAAAGGGAGAAAGCAATCACGCCATTAAAGAACATTACCAGGTTATTATAGTAGGAAAGCTTAGAAGTATATAGTAGTAATAACAACAGCAATAGCAGCTAAACTACAACTTGGAAAACATTTTTTACCTCGACGACGAGGACGAAAACGAGGATAATCTTTTTTGTTGGATTATTTGGATTTCATGTTGAACGCGTATTCTACTGTGAGAGTTTATTACTGTTGCTTGTACATGCAGTATAACTACTACTACAACAATCGCATCGTCAATGTACATTACTTGCTAGGTAGAACTAGCAGCGTTTGAAATTTCCTTGTCTGTCTGTCTTTTTGTTCATCATAGATAGTCGGACAATTACTTGAACAGTTTTCAGTATCCTATGTAGCTGTATGTATTACATGCAGCCTCGCATGCTTTATGGTTTAGGATATTATTTAAGGCTTGAAATTACTAATTTTTTGTATAATTGTATTACCCTTTCGTTGAGGCCGGGTTTTCTGCCACATTCGCAATAAAGTTCTCTCTATTCGCATTTTATTACATGTGCTAAAGCCTGGCGCAACTTTTTTATTCCGCTTGAGTACTTTATTAATACGCGTTAAGTTAGACATTATGTACCTAGTGTTCGCGTGTATGAATGTGAGCTAGCGTCCACTACACAATGAAATAATAGAGCATAATAAAGCAATGAACTATACAGTACTGACTTTTTACACTCAATACTATGACGCTACTTTCCCGTACTATTTTATACGGCACATGAATAGCAACAGGGCATTCCAAGGCATAAAATAATTCGAAATGTCTTTTATTTCTTGCTATTTGTCAAAAATAGAAGAGAAAATGGCGATAGATTTTCTGCAACAAGAGATATAAAATAATGCAATAATTCTGTGAATGTATACCAGTTTGACTAATGCATTGGCACACATGTTCAATGTGAATAAATCTATGTTAACCTAATTATTATTAGTATTATCATTATTAACACGAAGGCTTGACTGAATGGTAGCGTCGAAAAAACTCCAATACCAGCAAAATAATGTTTTTTCACGTTAAGCCCGAGTCCAATGAGAATAAAACCGGTCGTCAGCTGTAAGTGGGATTTTTATTGACTCTGCTTTCCAGAGGAGAATGGTATGAAACAGAAAATGTGGAGGATATGAAAGCGGTCTTTGTATTTCTTTTTGTTTGGACACGTATCGTGTAACACACTACACTACTACATGTAAAAGACATACGCACGAGCCAGTAGAAAAGCAATTTGTGGAACAGGTGCATGCACGTATAATATCGAAAAAATATTTGCTCCTACCGTTTGCAACATTGTAAAACATTTCGACAATGACCGACATCATTCTCGTAACTGTTATTCAGCTAACTTGTCGTACCCATAATTAAGCTAAGGTTAGACACATGATGCCACATTGTATGCGTAGGTAGTATTACTAATTACAAGCATTACAAAAAAGTTTTCAATACAAAAACTAGCAGTTTATTGGAATCAACCGTTTAGATTTGAATCAATAGAGAAAACCAGCAAAGGGCTTCAATGAAGTCAACTGCGAAAGCATGCATTTATTGTACAAAAGTAAAAGCATGAAATCCAATCCTTCGTATTTTTTCACAAAAGCAACACATTTAAACCCGCAATGAAAAGGAAACCCTAGAATTTTAACATGTCCTTATTACATGTTACTGTTGTAGAAGTAAATAAATAATTCAATGTTGATACGAGGAAAATAAATTAAATACATATTAGCGGTTGCAAATAGTATTCAAAACCTGTCAGTTTGTTGGCGAAACTTGCATGAATAAGTAAAAGCATTTTCGTTCAATTCAATAGCTTACATATTTTTGCATTCTTGAAACACATTGTATTATTTTGGGAGCATGCATGAGCATTACTTTTTTATTATCATGATCATTGTCGACATAAAGTGCATTGCATGTACGTAAGTATTCCACAAATTCAACTGGTTACTTCTTCCACTCTTTCATCTAGACTCTGGTGTGACTATTGACTAGCTCATTGTGAAAAAAAACCTAAACCGAAGGCCACATGGAACCATGACATATGGTTCGAAAGTACAGCTGGCATTTCAACGACCAGACAAGACCACCTTGGCACACGATGGCTAAATTTGATGAAGCTCACAGCTGAACCAAGTAATCTGTTTCTTCTATGAAAACTATAAACAAGTCACGATCGAATAATATATTAGCCATAACTTGTCCCACTACTACACATGTTCGAAAATGATTGTTTAGAAAATTCGCAGCTTACTTCCTTTTCTTTTTCTCACACACGCATCTTTAATTTCTTAAATGCTGTTTTTTTCAGTCATGAGCCCTTTTACTACCGAATTTCTCCTCCATTGTCACTATCATTTGAAAACAAAATCATTTGCTTTCTCCAGTTGTTTGTAAAAGCAGAAATAAAAAAGTAAAAACTGGATGAAACGATGTGTCTCCCAGATAACGACTAATAGTTCCCATCTGAAAAATATTTCAAAACATCTCAAAACCCTTCATATTTTCTTGTTTCCCAAATATTATTGCATCAAACTTACTATTAAAAATACCGCTTTTCTTGTCCCGCCGGCACCAGTTCGCCTCCAAAAGATAGCAAATTGGTATTATTTTGCTTAAATGTATATCATATAGAACTTTTATGCAATATTTTTTATAAACATCCATTGCTGTCTATTTGAAAAATATACACATGACAAAAAGATGACGATAACGAGGTTGTGGTGGCATTACAATGACCCTTTCACCATCAAAACATTTTAAACGTTTCAAAGGCAACCGCTGTTAGTAGCAATATATAGTACCTACTATATGATTATAGCAATGATACAAGGGATAATAGTATTAATGCAAACAGAAGTTGTATACTAAGCAAATATGGTCTTGTTTGAGTTGATGAGAAAGAACAACACCAACGACAGGAAATGTTTCTGCTACTGCTACTATATCGAAAAAAGGCAGTGCAACCGACCATAAAATAACTTAGAACTTGTCTCTCCAGTCAAATGGAAGAGCAAAGATAGAACCAAAGGAATGAGTTCTTTTATTAATATTATCATTATTATTATTATTGCTATTGCGAATGTTATTATTATTTATATTGATCCAATTCACTCGAAGCTAGATAAAGAATATGTACTTACACAGTCTGCTAACCCAACTTGGTTTTCAGAACTTTGGCACAGTTTTATTTTTAAAATGGGTTAACTTAAAGACAAAAGAACGAAATCTGTGCATAAACGAGAGAGAGAGAGTGGAGTAGAAAAACAGCAGGAGAATGGAAAAGGGGAAGAGTGACCAATCTCTGGAGGGAGACATGTGTGTGGTAAAACGCAAGCAAGGGACTTGCACAAAATTCTTATTAGCACACACACACAACCACTTTCTCTGCACTCGCACTCCCTTTCTCGCAAAACCCTGACAAAAGATGCTCTCAAAATTTAAAGTAAGAGGGAGAATATGTATGTAAACCTTTTTGAAATGTATGTTTCAAACGCAGGAAATGAAAAAGAAGCAAAGAAGTGGGTTGAACTCCGCTCACAGGGACAGATAAAGAAGTGAAAATAATTCTAGAAGTGTCTCTTTCCTTTTTCTCCTTCCCATTCCCCGTTAGGTTGGCAGAAAAGGAAGGAATAATGCTAGCATTATTTTTGCAGGTATAAAGGAGTAACGGTTTATATCTTTGGAGACAAGTTTGCATAATCCAAAAGTGAGGAATCTACGGTCGCTTCCTTTGCTACTCCATAGCCGTTAAATAAAATGCCAATGGCAACACAAGTAAAGACGCCGCTTTTAGTACGCCAAAATTTGGTAGATATTTTATCAAAACTTATGGATATCTGTACATCATTCAACCTGCTTTCCCAACTACACTGAATAATATTATACTATATTCTCCAATTATTAATTTTGATGCAGCCAGCACACGACGAACATTCCAGTGATAATTTTATCTCACGACAGAGTACAAATGAGCGTAGTAAAACCGGTCCGTAATCAACGAGTGAGAGCGGTAGGCGGGAATAGAAAGCTGAAATTGTTGCGTAACTTTCCCAACACATAGTATCAAACTATTCGGCCAGAAATAAAACACTGTAGGTGGCATTGCGGCATCCTGGTGGTGGAATGAAAAAATATCTATCCATGATATTGAGCAACATGAGGTAAATGAAAAATTTTGTGAGGATGATGCTGCCGCTGCTCTTTCTCTTGTTGATAATAAAAAGCTGGCTAAGCCATATCACCGGTGGCACAATAAAATACAACTTGCGGATAACGATCACGCTGAGGATGATGAAATGGATAGGGAATAATTCCCTGTTGTGGAAAGAAGAAAAAAATGAGAAAAATACTCCAGCAAGTTATGAAACTGTCTGTCTTCATGGACAGCAAACATAAATCAATGAAAGAGTGAAAGAAGAAAGAAAGAGAAGAAAGTAACTTCTAAGTAAAATGCGATGCAACAAGCGAAAGAAAGCCCTGGAGGATATAAAATAAATGGTGGAGGAAGCGTAAAAAAATTGACTGTATAACTCTCCCCTCTTTTCTCTCACTCTTGACTTGACTGACTTTAGTCGATTACATTGCATTGTTTCTCCTTCCACAAGAGGAAGATGGATGCTAGAATATGTGGGAATAGTGCACACAGTATATCGCAGATGGGAAACGCATAATAGTATGTATTCACACAGTTGATTTCACTTAAAACGTTCCATTGAACTCAACCATTTTATTTTATGTCTTGCTCCACAAATTTTTAAGATATCTTAGAAAGCGGGAATGTATTTTTTATTCATAGAAAAGTATTTCTTCGGAAGGTAAGGAAAGATATGACTAACGGTTTCATTCATTTTCTTTGCCTATAGCTTCCACCGAGTTTGGCCGCTTTTAAACAATAAGCGTCACTTTTATTATTCTTGTTCTTCGCTGTGCAAGTAGGAGTCATGTAATAGCTACCTCTGTATACATACATATATGATAAACTTAACTATGCTAATAATAATATTAAAGAAGAGCTCATTCGCTTACAAAAAGAGAAACATGGAGAGGGAGAAAAAAAGAAACTTTTCAGCTGCATATTTTACTTTTTTTGTAAGAGGACAGAATAGAAATTATTGCTGTTATTAAAGGAAAGATTTAGAGAGAGAAATTCTTGCAAAGCAAAAACCATTCAAGCAAGAAAAAAACTCATTTCATTTATGCATTGTTATAGAGTTGTATATTGTAGCAGTTGGTGAGTGTTGGTTTTCCCATGGTGGTGGTATGTAGCGTCATATCACACAATGAACAAAGTCTTTTACTGGAGCAAGAAAAAAAGTGATCATCTTTCCAAATGAAAAAGTTGACCAACTTTTTATATATACTTTTTTCCCTCCTCCTTGAGGACCTTCCAGAACTGGTTTTGTTACTTTCACGAGAAGACGTATAAAGTTGTCCAATACAAAGTAAAGGAGGTAAGGGAAAATCTATGAAATAAGAAATCCTCGGGAGGAAAGTGAGAGAATGCTGGAATGTATTTGTAAGTACGTACAAGGCCCAGGCTTGTGCTCACAAGTCTTTCCCATTGCTTCTGACTCACTGACTTTCTCTCTTTCTCACTGAACTGTCATTCGTTCAGTAAGTCAGAAAGATGAGACGTCTTTTTTATTATGACTGTGACATTGTATTTTTATTACTTTTACCGCACACACAGTTAATGTCCGCCTCTTCTAAATTTATTATATTTATTTTTACCATTACAAACGCAAATGACAAAGAACAAGGATGTCTTGTTGGTTTCCTGTGTAAGTTTTACAGCTCAGGTTGCTCCCATCATTGTTTTGCTACTCTGATCACCTTTGCAGTTTTACAATGTTTGATTTTGTTATGTTTTCGCTCAGTTTTTATTCACTTACAATTTAATTGAATCCCCCAGACCAAATATGAAAACACAAAAATCATCACACGCCGTAACAATGACATCTCAGGACAACCAAAAAACCAACGAATAAAGCTTTGAAAATGACGAAATGAATGACTTGCCTCTCTCGCTCTTTTTTGCTCAATCTACGCTGGGGTCGACCCTGCTCTACTGGTTCTCCACTTGATGACATTTGGACGGGACAAGAACTTGATATAATTGCACTTGTCATTTTTACAAGAGTTGCCTTCTCTGGCCAATCACCGCATACTAAATAAAGTCATACTTTCCAAGCTTCATTCTGTAATTTATATACAGTGCTATGACAAACCATCAGCTCAACAATACTACATAGTTCCCGTTTTACTTGAGTAATTACAAGAATTTAGCTGTGTGTACAAAAAGAAAGGGAATCCCTTCATAGTTTACAAAAACAGTGTTTGTTATTCATCCCAGGTCCTGCCACTTTTCTTTTTATTTCTTTTTATATGTCTCCAGAGAAAATAAACTTGTTTGGGATGGTGATGATGATGACGATGAAATGAAGATGAGATTTTTTGCCGCTCTCATCGTCAGTTCGTCACTTTCTCTCCCCGACTCACAATCATATTCACATAGCATACAAAGTAATAAAGCAAGAGAAGTTGTTTTCACTCTTGCAGCGTCATCGTCAGCATCATCAGAATTAACGGCCACTTTAACGAATTTCTCGCCATATAATTTTAAGAAGTTTTTTATTTACTACGAACAAGGCAGTTTATCAAGACGAAAAATAGAAGGGAAAATAACGGCTCTGCATTAATGATGGTATTAGTTGTTGCACGTAACTTCCAAGTTGTCCGTTCTTCAGATTTGAGGAACAAAGCACCATATATGCACAAAGGGGACCGACAGAGAGCCAAACATATTGCCATATTCGACGTTCAAATGATCTGAGTCTTGAAGTATTTTACTCATTGTTTCCATGATATATTGTTTCTTTTCATATTATCATTTGCTACACATCAACGGGTATTTTAGGTCCAGGTTTTTTTGGCTTTTTTATAATCGGGATCTTCTCCGAAGTGGTGAGCCAGAACATGATCAGAGCAGAAATTGTACAGGCAGCAAAAACAAAGACAAGATAAAAGTTTATTTTCGTTAGGAAGGGCATGGTTTGGACAAATGTACAAAGTTCAGATGCTAAAATTGCGAAGAAATAAAGCAGAGCTTGAAATAAATGGAATGAAGTTGGGGAAGAGTTTCTGCTACGTAGAGAAGTACGAAAAAGCAGAAAAATATGCTAGCTAATAAAGAAAAAGCGGAAAGTTTTTTTTTCAACTGAGAAGAGAAGAATCGGGTGATTATTATTTGTCGCTTGAGTAGTAGTTGTGTTTTGTGGATTTTAGAAGAGAACACTTGACACGAGACACAAAATCCCGCTCATTTATCACTTCCCGCACATTCCAAACTTGTTCCTTTGAAATCCCAAGCATTAGACAAGAGAAACCGTTGTTGGAGGAAACTGCTCAACAAGCAACAGTAAGCCACACATCCACACAGAAAACGCACTTGGTGTAACCCTCTATCCAACCGGTTTGCGTGCCAAGTAGATCTGTTTATTGAGCATTTTAGTAATGATGACAGCGGTAAATAAAACGGGAGAAAAGGATACAAAAAAACAAGCGACTTCTTTGTGCTCGTTCACTTTTCTGCGTTTGTTTTCACAAATTACTTACACTTATTTATCGTATTTTATTTTCTCCACTTTCTTGGAAAAAGAGAAAGAAAAATGTTGTTTATGATAATCAAGAAAAAAATATGAAAATGATGATGAATAATGAACAGACTTTTTCTTTGTTGCTGATTCTGCACCCACGGGAAACAAACAAACAAAAAGAAAACTGAGATGAATGGAAAGAGGATGATGATACTTTAATGAATAAATTTTGTTTGATCATCTCTCTTCTCTGTCGTTAGTCGTTTTCCTTTATTTTTTTAATTCTGTAAAACTTTTTCTTTCGGATACTCCTACCAGTTGTTGTTTTAGTGTTGGTGATAGGGCTCTTGTTTTGCAACAAAACGAGCTTCTCCATTCTGAGGGAGTTCATTACTGATTCTGAATGACAAAAGACCAATGTTAATGAATATTGGAAAAATAGAGGAGGAGAAGACAGAAGAATGCTAATTTTTCTCTAAGAGTATTTCAATGGAATGAGGAAAAGAGAAGAAAAAGCAAAACCTAAATGATGAGCGTCCACTTTTCTCATTTTGTTTAAAATTCAAAGATTAGTTTTTCGTCTTCTCTTTCCTTTAGGTATATTTCTGAGCCAGAAAACAAATGAGAATATTTTTAGGGAATGCATTCTATTCGTCTATTGTGATCTCAATCTAAGCCCGCCTACACCATTCAAACTATAAATAATTACATTTTCAAAACTTGCGGCATTGTTAGTTAGTCATAGCAGTCTGTAGTACTGGTTGTTAAAATATATCAGCATAACATGACATGAAAACGGGAAAAGCAAGCGCTTGCTCGAAAATTCTCTCTCTCTCTCTAGGACAACCAGAAGTACGGCAAGGTTTTTGAAACACAAACAAAATGAGAAATGACGACAACTATAGTGATTTTGCGTTAATAGAGAAAATGAGCACTTCCTAAAGATAGCTACATGTGATCCCATCTCATAAAAGTTAGTCTGAATGCTAATATAGAATCCGGAATTGCCTCATTATTTCTACAGCGTGCTCCATCGTTTCATATTCCGAGAATTTCCACATGCAAAAGTATCATTCTAGCAAGTCAAACTCTAAAACAAACCCGGAATGGGCAACGCATCGTAATTTCATTACATTTATTTGCTCCATTCGTACAAGAAGGTGGGAATGACGAGATTTTCCTTCGTCTACGAATTTGTTGCATGCATTCACTGTTCTTTCCTTGAGAACAGAATGACTTTAACAAAATAAACATTTCCTCTTGTGTAAGACGATGGTAATGATGATGAGAAGGAGGGAAAACAAGACGAGCAATCTCCGTTTTTGATGATCATTTCAGTCCATATGGGAGCTCTCTCTCTCTCTCTCATTTCATTCCAATCCAATAAACATTCCTTCCCCATCATCATCGTCACCATCATCTGTACCAACACCACGATCATCTGATGCCTTTTGATTGTTTAAATCATCATCATCATCATTTCGCTGTGCCAAACGAGACGACGATCATTTCAAATGTCGACCAATGTGTTCTACTGCCTTTATTGTTTCACTTGTTTTAATAGATAAAAGGATGATATTACTTTGATATAAAGAATTTTATAAGCGAATGGTCGTTTTTGTCTTTAAAAATGGATGTACGTTTTTCATCTTTTTGCTTTTTGACTTTTTTCACCCATCTCGATTTTCGCTTTTTGAAAACCCACACATGGAGCAAGACGATGATCATCGCCAGGGTGATGCCTGTCATGAATATAAAGGGCACTACTTTATCTCGATTCCGTTTCCTTTGGCTCAAAGGGCAGAGAAAAAGGTCTTCCTTTGCTTTGCTGCCATACGTTATTTTGTGAGTTTCCTCGTGCCTCAAAGTTCCCAAGTACTTTAACAATGCAACGAATTCTTTTAAAAATTTGTCTGTGATCTGATGTGATGATTCAAAGACGAAATAACATAGTCGTCAACAGGACCATCATAAGGAGTCTCCTTGGAATCTGTGACCCTATTTTTCCCTTTGAGTGCTCCCTTTTTTTACTGTACTTTTACTTTACCATATCCCCCTTTCCATTAGATGTTCAAACAAGAAGCGTATGCATACAAATATTTATGTTGAATGTGTGAATTCACGAGTATAGCCACGCCACGACTACAAAGAACCAAATCATGCTTTTATTTTCTCATTTTTCTCCCACTACCATGTGTTGGAAGGTGCACGTTCCCTCTTGAATAAAATAAGGTTGAAACACTTTGCATACGTAATATTATTCTTCCAAGAGAGTGTGAACATGTTGCTCTTGTACTTTTCATTCATGATTATCATCACCCTCCATCACCATGACAACAACTAGCAAGCTATTACACTAGCAAAAAATGAAAATCGTATCGTTTTTTCTGTTACCTCGAGAGAAAACAACACTGCAACTGTATTGCTGACACTATTGCTTTGAATGATGATGAGGCAGGATTGGGTGACTTTGTCAGCATTCGATGTCATTTTTCAACCAAGACCAATATGAGGAAAGGCAGCAACTAAGATGCCAAAATGGATTGTGCAATCTTTCGTTTAAAAAAAGTGATTTTTGAAAAAAAAAACTAAAAACATATCCTGTTCACCACAATTGATACGGAGAGTAAGAAAGAGAGGGAAAGTGGCGCAGCATGGAGAGAAAAAAATCTAAAATGAGAGATTTTGTGATACAAACATCACACATCTCAAGAAAAAACTTCTCCTTCTTTTCCGCCTTTCATCCGCCACTCTGCCAACATATCTCTGGGTTTTACTCTTGTCATCTTCCTTCGTACTTGGTCGTTGTAGTAAATGAGGACAACGACATACATATGTGCATTCAGAAAAGTTGGTGAAGATAATTCTGAAGGAAAGCAATCTGTCTGTTTGGAATACCAATTGGACTGGTTGGAAAGCCCAAACATAAGAAAACTTACTCCTAAAAAGATATTTCAGATACTTTGTGCTTCTCTCTCTCTCTTTCGTTTCCTTTCCTTCTTCAGAAAGTCACAAGTTTTCTACAATTTTTTTTCTTTAAAAAACGTCTAATGTGTGTCTGTGTGTGAAGAAATTGGAACAGAGAGTTTCGTTTAGGCTTCTTCCATTTTCCTCCATATAATATGTTCTCTTATGTGAGTCTTGTATAGCGTCAAATATAACAATGGCACTCAGCTAATGCCTAAAAATAGGACACTTGTCCTCAGAGCAAAACCATAAGCACATTCTGATGTCGACAATGTCGGGTTCTAGCTACGTTCACACAGCTTCTACTACACGAACTACAACCATGAACATAAATAAGGGGCTAACTAAACTCAGACTACTCAGAGTACAGAGTTCAAAGAGGAAGAAAGGACACATGGGCACACATCGAACTCTCTTACTGCATTAGACTTTCTCAGCAAAATTATACTGCAGCATTTTTCTTTTCCTCTATGCCCTTATTGTAAGTCTTTTCTAACCGTTCTTTATAGCATTAAAATATGTAGATACACACACGCTTGTGTATATACCTTTTTCATGTATTTGGTATAAACCTTCAATTCATATACGTATGTACCACATCCCATACTCTTTTTATTATTTCACATCCCATAAAATAAGAGAAAAATGCTCACTTCGATACCACTTCTTTTGCTGCTACAGTAAGTAGTAAAAAGTGGAGAGGGAGGAGAAGAGGATGAGAATCACGATAAAAACTAATATGATTCCAGTTTCGCTTTTCCCTCCTTCTCCCGTTACACTTTTTTTTCAGCTCAACTCACAGAGAAATGGTTGTCACTAGGCAAAAAATTGTCTTCTTTTATCCCTTGGTATGCTTCTTAGATGAATAATATTATGATATTTGTTCTCCTCAAGAATAAGATGTAAATGAGGAAGTTGAAGTCGAAAAAATGTGTACTTTTTCTGCTCTTTATTTAATAGGGAGAATGGGAACCAAGCGCTATCAGACAAGCACCTTTTTTTAGTTCACTAACTGCGTTTCATCTCTCTCCCTCTCAAGGTTTTGGTATCTAGTTTCACCAAAAGATATGAAATGCTATGCAATCCATTGGTTCACTGCATTCTGACAGAGACGACAACAGCTTTTGTGTATATTGTACCATCAAATTATTAAGACTTTCCTCTCCCAATTTTATTATTTTTGTGAGCATCTTAAGAAAACAATACTATTTTATGATGCGGCAGAAAGCATTTCTACATGGAGAAAATCCAAGGGTATTTTTATGGCGTGCATAACATACACACACAGTAAATAATATTTCTCCTTTTATGATATCAGTGCACTCACACACTAGAGGAAAAGGAAGAAGTTTTTCTTGTATGTTGGTTGGTTATTCCACTACGCCTTCTTATTTTCGAAATTATCTAGCTTTGAATCCTCTTGGTAGTCTGAAGTTGGAGCAAGTTGTAGTATGAAACATGATATATTGCATTTTCACATTGTGTACGGGCTTTGTTGCTGAACGCTGAAACACTGAATGGGGCCGAGTGTGTACCAGAGTAATTTGCACGCGTACTATACATTTTTCATAAACGCGTGTAAAAAAACCATGTATGAATGTATATGTAGCAAAGAGGGCAGGGATATTTATGCGTTCCTGAATCATCAATCATCAGGAGAAAGGATGTACAAATAGTATATTCTTTGTTGGTTCTTCTTTCCCTTCGGCTTTCTCTCTAAACTCCTTCACTTTTTTCCACTAGGCCCCCAATCCTTCTATTTGTTGCCAAACGTAACAATACAGTGATACCGAACAAGCAAAATTCGTATTCTCACTACTTGTATATATTCCACATGTAATATGCATGCGAGTGCCGTCCCCAATCATAATATTTTCTTTTATTCAATTCATTCGGTAGCTTCAATCTGTAGAGAACCAAAAATTGTGTAATTGTGGACTCTCGCCCTGCTGAGAAATAACATGATCATTTATTGTGTCACAAAGTTTTGCAAAGTTATGATCATATCATGCAAAGTTGAGTGATGCTCTCTACTATTTTCTCTAGCTTTCTCTATACTTGTTTGTTAAGATGGGAAAGCTCGGGCATTATGAGAAAAAGAAAATCCTGGAATGGTATGATTTTGGTTTTTTTATATGATTACATGGCATCATCACAAGCCGTCATCATCATCGGAGTCGATCCATTTTCTCAATTGGATGATGATATCTGGTATTTTACATGATCATGTGGAAGATGTGTGGTAAGGAAGAAAAAGTAGAAAAGTTCGGACACAAACTCCATTTATTATAGAAGTGTGGTCTGACTCTTTGCACGAAACTCTACATACTACCAGTTACATAACAAAGTGAGTGGGTGAAGATGATGACAAGGAAGACGACATCACCATGTTCATGATCTTGTCAGTACGAAAACGATGTGGAAAATCAGAGACGAGAGTGGAAAGAAGAATTATATATTACATAAATTGAATATAGATGGAAAGGACGTGTTCTGGTGGTGATGGCTGCCTTCAAAAAAGCTTTGCTCCCTTTTCGAAGGAAAAAGTGGCACACGTCACCGAGATGTAATAGTACTAAAGACATGGACTGCTATTTTAGATGAGAGGAATCTACAAGAGGAGTCATGAGAGATGAGAATATCATTATACTTTTTATCGTTTGAAGGCGAAGAGATTTTTTTGCTGTTGACGTTGAGTAGAGTTGGTTTTCTTTGGGAAGTGGTAGGATGGATTGGATGGATTTATTTTTTCTTCGTTTTATTTTCTCAATATCAGTCTCTCGCTCTCTCTTTTTTGTTGAATTTACCAAGTGACGGGAAAGTAAACTGAAATGGAAGTCAACGATACACTATTATTCAAGAAGAGATGTCAATTGGACGTACGGGGGAAAGTGGGTATGAAGGAGAGAAAGGGAAAGTGGATGGGGAGATTTATTGAGGAGAAGACGAGTGGTATTAATATTACAACATGATATTGCTCTTTCTTTAAAAAACATTTTCTGTTCTTTCTAGTGTGCATGCAGAGAAAAGTAACATGGAAAGATGTAGATGAGTTGCGATTATGGATTTGAATATGCTTCAGTTCAAGTAGAAAGCAAAATGGAAAATATTAACTAGGCACAAATGCCTGTCTTTTAATCTACAATGTTTGCATTTGCACATTTTGCCAGTTATAACGGCACAATTATACTAATGAGACTAATTCCTATATCCTGAAAAATAGCAACATCACATGTCTTCCACGAAAAATGAAGCTTTAAATAGAATCCCTTCAATGTAGTACGCTTCATGGGCTACATTTGATCATAAACGTTAAAATAAATAACATTTTTAGACGTGATAAAAACCTCTACTTTGCTTCTTCATCATGAATTTGTACTCCTCAAATAAGGATTTTACAAGTGTTTTATTGTTTGAGGCTCCAAAGAACAACGGTTTCTATTCGATCTGTGCTTTTGCGGCACATTTGCAAAATCATGAATGCGAGGCGCCCTAGCGGACTTAACTGAACTGAACAGTGCAGCATACCGATGCACACACGTTCGTAATATGTAAGAATGACTTTGATAAAACTAAGCCGGTACATTCCTCCAGCAGTAATAATGGTGGAAGGAGAGTAGTGGCGTGGAAGAAAAAGAGGAAAATGAGGGTAGGAGTCGAAGAGCAAGATGATAGTGATGCTGATGATGACGATGATAAGAGTTCCTTGTCGGAAAACTCGAGTTTCCACGACGACGAGCATACAGCGTAACATCAGAGATCCTCATAGTTGTTCAGTGGTGGTGGGAGTGAGCACATTTACACACACTGCCTGGCACGTCGATTTCCATGCCTATGCTACTACTGGCCCAGTTTTCATATTCCCCTTCTCCACTTTCTACAGCAAGCTTTCTGCGAACTGCAAAAGCATCACTGATACAACCTTTGTTTGCATTACGGTATCAAAAAATGTATTAAGGCATTGTGGACAGCTCTGTCTCCGTAGTATAATGGGGAATGGAAAGACGGCAGCAGTAAGTAACAGCTTAGTAGCTTGGAGAAAACGGTTGGTCGATAACGGCGTGGACACAACGTGGAAAACATTATTTCATTTTGCTCCATGCTTTTCTTCCAGATATTCATGTAATATGCAAATATTAAGTTATAGACATCAAAAACTATTTACGCAGAAAAGTAAACATTTTAAAGGATAATAATGCATGCAATGAGAAAAGGTCTGATTATTAGTTCCACGAAATCCCATCAACCACTACACTGAAACATGAAACATTTTTCGTTTTTGAATTACGACATCTGAGTCATGTACTTTGTAAAAATATATAAATATTTCATAGAATTTTATTTGAGTGTGTGTTTATCCTATTTCTTAATGTACATGGTGGGCCAAGTAATGCTTTATACTCCAATACTAATTACAACTCTTGTAAATCCACAAGAGAAACAAAGCATCAAACGAAACGAAAGCAGTTTCTACATGATAACACGCACTGTCGGAAGTTTCAATTTAGCAAGCAAGCCAAGTGCCTCCAAGTAACGGTATGTGTCAAAACCAGTAGCAAATAGCCAACTACTTCCTCCAACGTGTCCTTTATTTTGAATCGCCAGATGTCACTTTCGACTTGCTTTCTCCTCTGATGGTGAAGCAGTTTTTGTAAAGCCGACAGCCAACTAAGAACGACATCACCAAGACCAGAAGCAAATGAATGAATGAATGGGGGAATACGATAAACTGTAACAAAATTTTGCTTTGGCCTTCATGCTAGCAAGCAATATCAATATCATACTAATATATAAAGATGCTCATACATGTGGTGTGCGTCCGTAGTTGTGGAAAATACGGGAGGAATCATGTGGAAATTGTTTCTCATCTGTTTACCCCTCCTTTTTCTCTTTTGGCTACACACACTCACAGTCAGTTCTCCCAGAGAGAAGAAAACAAATGTGGCTTGTTAAAGTCGGTCTGTTTCACTTATGAATCGCAAGCACAAAGTTGTGATGCGGCCTATTTACCCTGACTCAGCTTGGGCTTCCAGATGAAAGCAAATGTGTACCTTTACAAACGCTTTATCATCAGTTGCGCTGAATAAAATCACTCTTACCTACGACGACTTTGATGACGAAGGGAAAAAAAACTTTTTAAAAAGATTGAACGTGATGGGGTTTGCCGTTTCTTATATGAACGATATGATGTGATAGGCTATATGCATGCACATATTTTCGCCTTGTGGGCATGATAAGTTGAAAGCAAGGGGAATGAAATTAATAGCATATGTTGTTGTGTTGTTGTTGTTGTGTGGATGTGTGCCGTGTGTGTAGAGCAATGTCACTTCACTACGACGACTTTCACCAGCACTTCGACGCTCTCTTGCCTGCTCATTTTTTATGTCCCTAGTAAAACGTCGTCCTCCATTAATAAATTAGCTGGGAGAGTTTTTAATGAGTTTAGCCAGGAAATAAAATGTATAAATCCTCTACATAGAATGCAGAAGCATGATGATGATGACGGGATATGGAGTGTTCACAGGAAGACTCTAGGAAACGTTGGATTAATAGCAGCCATTTTTCCATGCTCTCTCTTTTTTACTCTTCTCCCTCTCATTTTAATGAAATGATGATCGCCATGGGGGAAAATGTATCCCATTTTCCCTCAAGGATTCTTTCTTCTACTTTCTTCTGTGAAGTCGACAATAAAATATGTACGTAAATATATGTGCATGCATGTATCAATGCGCTATAACGCTGTAATTGAAGCCCATAAGTAGTCACACCAAGAAGGGAAGGCGAATTGTAAAATGGGAAAATTGCACGTTTGTGTTCCTTTGTTAAATATAATGCTTCCCTCCAATAGGTTATGCAAGTGGAATGGGTAGTAATACTAGTAATAGAAGTAAGATGGATGGAACAGTTCCAATTTTTTCTATTGTGAGCATATAGTATAGTGTAGTGATAGTGATCGTGGGTCGTGGCCGGGGTGGTTGTGTGGTATGGCTGGGTTTGTTGTCCCTAGCTCACGTAGTATTAGATTCCTTTCATGGATTTGAACTGATTTTTGGGAGAAGATGACGATGATTATATTATCGGTGCACGACAATGCTCAAGAGTAGATTCAATAGCCAAGTTCATTTGGCGCTCAAGTGAATATGTGGACCAATTTTATAATGGTGTCTTGGCGTGGCTTTCTAGCGGTTGGCATTGTTTGTTTATGCGTGAGAGTGGTTGTTGGATGGATTAATGCATTGTGGGTATAGTATAGGTAGTTATCCACATTGCCAGAGCAGTGAATAGTACAATAAATTAGAGTATGTGTTTACGTGTTAGCAGCTTTTAGAAAGGCTGATAATATGACGGCCAATCAATGCAATGGAACGTGGAATGTTTTCGACAGTAGGTTTCATTTCATTTATCAGCCACTTATTAAGAGAAAGTAAAGTAGTGAAGAAACGGAGAAAGTAAGGATGCAAACGAAGATGAAACCGTTTCTTCTAATTGATCATTAGTGCTTATATTTACTATCGGTATTCGGTATTTCAAAAGCTTGGGATTAAATAGCAGTTTTGGAAGGAAGCTCTCATTGCTAACATTGCTAATCACCATTAACTATAAATTGTGCTTACACTTAAAGCATATTCTAAACGGGATCATGTACCACTTCAACATACTCATACAAGTTCAAAGCAGCAACTTTTTAAATTGGACACCTAAACAAAACATATTAATTGTAACAATGATGAGTAATGTGAGTGTAGTATTTGCTAACATAAACATAAAAACATTTGCTGGAAAATGAGTTCAATGAATTGGAAAGTGAGCAACTAAAGTCGACCAAATTTCCGTGTTATTTGGAGTGATCCAGCGCATTAGGTCTACCCATCGGTTATGGAATTATGAGTTTTCAATTTGGGGTCAGTTTTAAAAGCAAAAGCGACTTGTATTAAGAATGAGAAGTAAATGCTGTTAATCTACTTTAGTGTTATTAATTGGTAAGAATAAGAAAAAGAGAGACATACACGGGATAACGGGACATGCCCATCATCTCCCCGAAATAATCCGTCATAGCAAACATGTTGAGGCCGGAAATTCAGATGAGTTATCTCCAAGTAATACGTTTTAGCTCTTCGTGGCTTAAAGTTGTTGCGTTGTCATTGCTTTTAGGACGAAAAATACGAATTGGTACGAGTTTGCGCTAAGATTTGAAAAGTTTATTCCCAGGAAATCAAAATGCTGCTGTGGTTGTGCAGAGTTTGGCTACCAATGTTACTGGTTGAAGTATTAAGTCACACAAATTAAAGTTGAACTTTCTAAACTACATTTATTGAATATATTAAAAAGTTTTTTGGCATTTAAAAAATTAAAGTATAAAAATTATTGATTAATATATTTTGCGAAATTTCCTATAATAGGATATCCGTTAAAGGGACAATGCATTTACATCCGTATGTATTTTTATCATATACGGTATGAATAGTCTCATTATCGAAATCATCCTTTTTATCTATCTGGTAGCAGCATTCACATCTTATACTATCTCTGCGTGAAACTAGATGGGAAATTTGTATTATAGTTGATGAGTCAAACAATGGCCACTCCATAGTCATCATTTGTGAATCCGGAGGCTTCCGATGCAAAAAGTGTTGCTGTTGATGATACAGGTGATAAATTACCAAAAATGTTTTTAGGTGACACATGGTTCCTACTGAACACATCTTCTTTGAGTACTTGAAGTCACTAAAATTATAGTTTTCAGTTTTGTTGCTCCTTTTCCCATCATCAGCACAACCACAACAGCATCCTGACATTGCTTCTTTGAGTATTTTACTGCCGTCTTTCAGGGACGAGAAAGATATTCTGGTAGTGTTGGTTAGGCATTAATTTTCTGATGATAAAAATTACTTTGAAGAATGAATTATCCTTATGCTCAAATACTGAGTTCTTGATTGTCTGAGAAATAATAAAGTTCATCATCATTATCATGACCATTCAGTGGAGAAAATACGACTGCCACTGTGGATCCAGAAAACAAGTGTACCTATACGATGTTATCAACAAGTTGTAAAACGTTTTTATGACAAAGTTTTTATGATTTTGAGTTCTCAGCGAGTGAGAAAAAATGTGACAAATAATTGTCTCCATTCTCATGAACTTACACTACGTGATTAGGAAATGTGACAACAGTAAAACATGAATGAATCTTAAATAACATGCTATGACGTTTTTGAAGTTTCGTAGGTATAACACTCGGGAACAAACAATAGAAAGTATTTGCAATGTAAATGGCCGATATTTAATAACTTGCATTGTGTGTAAACACTCTGTATAATAAACGCAGCTCGTTATTAACTATCGAATGCATGAAATGTTTGATAGCGATAGTTACTGTTTTGTTCTTTCTGTCTGCCTGTAAGTATGTCTATCAGCATGACATCTCAAGCACTACTCCACAGATTATGACCAAATTTGGTACACAGATAAACTTAAGACAAAATAAAGGTCTAGAAGGAAATTTCAGACCAATACCAGCCAATTTTTGCATGATCAACATCATCAAATCAAAATATATCCAAAATTTGTGACAGTTTTTATGGTACAAACCCTTTTTAGGTCACATGCATTTGAAATTTCTTTCTATTTAATGACGTCGAGACATGACAAGCCCATGACATTCAGTACTTGCATTTCAGGGTTTTACTCGTTATAGTTACTCATATTTCCTTAGAAACTTTTTAAAAATAAAATTTACCACTTCGTAATTGTGAAAAATAGTTTACCAATGTGAGGTACTCTCTTTACAAACAAAACCCAACCGAAACTTTTCTACTCTGCTTGCATAGATGCCCGACCTTTGCTTTTATATTTTGTACATGACATATCATACTACAATGTAATGGATTATAATACGTACATAATACATACATATATCACATTCTTCGCAAAACACATGGAGAAAGCAATAATGGCAAACACTTCGTCGTTGCCTTATTCTTTATTTGTAACGTATTTCATGAATGAATGATGAAATGGGACCAGAGTTTATTGTTGCTGTTGCTCTTTCTCCAACTTAAGCACTTTTTTATCAGCTGTTTGCCATCTTTCTTTTTTCTAGATGTCGTCCCCAAATTATACTAGTGCACAAACACATAAATACACAATGCAACATGCACTATATTTTTATAGAAATAATATACGTGTATCCCAATGTGATCTATGTTTTTGTCTAGTTTACTTACTGCTCCCCTAAGACAATTCCCGGACAACGAGTGAAGACAAAGGAAAGAAAATGAAATGAGCTATCGCTTTCCCTCTCTCCCCTTCTTCTTTTTACTATTATTACATCCCATCTCCACCATGTGGAAAAAGTGGATAAAGCAAGTGTGCAAAACATAGTGGCAAAAATATATTACAGTGGCATTGGAACGAGAAATAATAACGGCTGCTACGGAAACAGCAAAGAAATTTCACATGGACTCTACTTCCTCTCTTTCTTCCATTAACAAAGTTTAAGATGAAAAAAGCAACAAGGAAAGTTTAAAACAAAAAATAACAGCAACAGCATCTCATCGTTGCGCGTGAGAGACAGAGAAAAAGTGTATCGCAACAAATATATGTAACCCTACCAATTTACTATGTTTTTACTGTTGCTGCCACCAGAGCAGAAAAGAGTGGATGACTGGAGAGAAAGAGATAATAGTTAAGAAGAAAGATTCGCTCTTTGAAGATGCGAAACATAAAAAAGAAAGGTTCACTTTTTATCCGTATGCATTTATTTCTGTTTCATACGAGAAAAAAAAACTAGTCAACAAGCCAGTCATTGTATTTTTTTTCGGGTGGTCACGTTTTCGTTACTGATGCTGCTGCAGCATTTTTTTACTGAAAATTTTGAGCATGGTTGTGTGCATGTATTTTTGACCTCATCAAAGAATATTTACTTTGGTATTATACGTCTCTATATGTAATGTGCAAGTTTGTGTTTGCTTTCCTAAGATTTTTGTTTGTTTCTCTGGGTGTTGAGGAAAGAAAGAAATATTTCTCTCAAAGGAAGATAAAGAAAAAGAATTACAAGGAAAGGAGAGGGGACAGAAGATAGCGGAGGAAAGGAGAAGAGAAAATAAATGTTTGTAAAAATTTGTAGGTTTGCATTCCAGAGAGATGCATCTTATTATTATACATTTTAACATTTTCACGTCTCGTCGGGTATTTACGATCCCATTGCGTCTCCGTTTCCTTTTGAGGGCACACTAACAGGAAGGCAGTGATGTCCATACAAAAACCGTAAATGCCGTAATCTATAATATATTATGCTATTACACTGGTTCTACTACGATCAAGCTTGGTGGTGGCTAGTAGTGGTTGGTGGGAACCAAGTAGACCATTTTTATGCCTTCAAATACAAATGTGCTTTTTCTTCTTAGCTTTTAGACAAGTGGGTCCCTTCTCGTCAGAAAGTGAGCAAGATCCGGAGATGGAAGTCATCGTCAGATTTTAAATGAAAAAAAAAAAAAACTGTGCATGTAGTACCGGTAATATCCAAAAAGATTAGAAATCCTTGGTAGAGCCGAGGCCAGCTTGTAGCTTTTTTAGTGTTTACTGAAAAAAGTTTCAAAATGAGAAACTTTTCTCCTGTTTGATAGGAGAAATGAGAAGTAAACTTAGGGCTCTTCAATTCAAAATAAAAATACTTTCTATCTCCTTTTTATGGTTGCATATCGTAAAAAAGCCAGAAGGGTTTGCAAAGATGTTTTTAAAACCTTTTTCACATTGCATGAATAGCTTATTCAGCCACTTAGTACAAAAAGACTGGGAAAACGGAAACAGACAGAATTAGAGAATGATAATGATTCTGTTTTTCTGGGAAACAGGTTGACCCATTTTAAAATTTTACATTTTCCACTTTCCCTTCCAACAGTAGAATATTTTAATTTGGCTACATTTCAAATTCTGTCTACTAACCACTTTTTTATCTCTCCATTTGTAATGCTTAAAGGTTTGACATTTAAGTGAAACAAACGCTGATAAAAAATGCTTGCAGGATACTGGCCTACTGTTGCTGTGTTAAGTAAACGTAGCATAACTGATAGGCATTTCTTCTCTTTCACTCAGATGATGAGTATGAGAAGGGGAAAGAACTATCATAATTATAATTGTTATCACTATCGTCACTCTCATCATTATCGTTATGAGTCATGAGAGGCATTTCTAGAGGGAGTCCACTCCTTTTGCAATCTCGTGGAAAACGTTAGCAAGAAGGATACTTCTGTGTGCACTACTTTTATATCATCATCAGCTCAACTTGAACTCTCAAGTTAAGGAGATAAGTACATGAGTAAACCATACCAGCTATGGTAATAGCTGTCGAGTATCCGGAAGAAGCTTATTTTTGCCTGAAAAAAGAGTGAAAGGAGGAGGAGTTGTAGAAGATTGTAAGCATTTCAAGACTGAAAGATTTTCCTGTGAGGAAGAGCCTCTCGTCCGTTTCAGACAATTCCTAGAAAAATTGTAGTGTGTTGTTGTGCGTCTCATGTTTCACATCCTCAGCCACTTCCCCCTACAGATATACATAGAAGGAAAGTATGTTTCTGAAAGGGCAGAGAACCTTGGCCGAAAAACATGAAAACCGATTTTGCCCTCCCCAAGCCGTTTACATGAAGAGAGTGAGAGAGCGCGAGAAAAGTGAGCAGATGTGAAATACTGATAATGAAAAGGGACAAAGCCTTAAAACATTGGTGATTCTGAGTGTGAGAAATCTACAGAAAATTAGGCATTTTACCCTTTCCCCTTGAAACTATCATGAACTTTATTTTTGGAATAGCATTGTGTACTGCTAGTACTCGATATTATCGTTATTACTTTTTAGATCTTTAAAATACGCAAGAAGTGAAAGTACACGATGGTGCTACTATGCATTATTTTCCGTCACAAGTATATCTACAACTACCATACTGCCACTTTGGCTGTTGTAGGCAATAAAAATTATCAGGAAGAGAACCATTACCATTTGCAAGTACTTCTCTCCATTTTAGGAATTCAAAATTTTACAACTATTCAACTGGAAGAGAAAAGGGAGGCGCGTGGAAAACCGTTCCGTGAAAGTTATTCTTCTCGGTTCAAAAATATAATAGCATGCTTCCCTAACCAGAAAAACATGCGTTATGTGATGTGACTTTAAACGCTTAATGTTTATTTGTTCAAGAGGTTTATTGTCTGATGTAATTTGTTTACCCAGTATGAAATTTATTTTAAGTAACACATAAACATATAAAAGTATACATATTATACGTAAGCAAATTATGTATGTATGTGTTACATGTAGAGTTTTGGCCATAATGTAACTCATAAAGAGTTCTCCAAACGGAAAAGTGAAACTTTAAGAAGAAAGCACCACATATTTTATCATGTTTATGTGCTATTATATAGCAATTATTTCTTACGTATGCAGGATGCCATTGCAAAAGGTTTTTTTAGAACTGTTTTTAAAGGTAGCAATAAAGAAGCATGGATTAAGTCATAATGAGTTTTACTATTCGATTGTAATACTTGAATGCCCAGCTTCCACTCTTCGCCACTCAGCATAACCACTAATGCCTCCACCAGAGTTCGGCAGAGGCTGTCCGCTAGAGCAGTTCATCATCATCGCCTCGATTTTTTAGCTCAGCATGAGACATACCGCCCGTATTAAAAAATT
>JAQIXX010000615.1:0-52752 GCA_034700605.1 Willowsia nigromaculata | reverse complement strand
AGGGGTAAATGAGGTGGGTGGAGTAGAGAATCTTGGGGGTGTCGTCCGTATGGAGGTTCAAAAAATCCGTCAACTGAAATAGTCATCGCTGCAGATGACGGGGTTGGCGTTGGACCGCTTGTTACGGATATTTGAACAGCGAGCGGAGCTCTTGGTGAGGAGGGCTCATCATCCTCCGGCTGTTCAGCAATTTCATCCATTGAGATGGGAGAGGAAGCCATGGACGAGACAGGGTCCATTCTTGTTGTCCCTTTATTTTAGAAGGGGGATGATGATGATGATGATGATAATGCAAAACATACACAAAACAAGACATTCCACGAGCTCATAATCAAACTGTACTTAAAATATTATCCAAGATGCTAATTTGTATTTAGCCAACTGTTATAAAATCAAGAGAGATGCAGTCCCAACCCAAAGCAAGTTGTAATGTTTTAACAAGCAAATTTTAAAAAGTATTTTCGAAACTTTATCCAAGAAGGTCATACCAATACCAACGAATGTCAATCAAAAGATTCCAAAAGTAAACTGGGATCAAGAACCATTACCATCAAGGCACAGAACCAAAAACGGTTTTTCATAATTGATAATATAATCAATACATGTTCGATTCCACTAATCCAAACTCACTACAATAAACTTTGTATCAACTTGTACATTTCACTTGACTACTACTCTAGCTAAGAATCATACCATTCGCACCAGAGTTAGAATACCTACCTTAAGACTCAGCCACCACCATTAATTTAGCATTTTTTACAGTGTCAAAAGTGTTATTACTCGCACACGCCCATTTTAATTAAACTTTGTCTTGAGCATATTGATTGATACATTAATGTTTGTACTGTGAAATACATACCGTCAAAGTGATTTTGTGGACCTTTCTGTCGTCGATGGTGTGTCGCTTTGATTCTGTCCATTTTCATCTTGATCTTCTCCAGCACTTCTTTCTCCTCTTCTTCCTGTTGGCTAATTTGCTTTTGCATGAGTTCCTCTATCAGCTCCGCTCCGCTGCACAATTTTATTGAAAATTCTTTAATCAGAAATACTGCTAATGTGTATTATGGTTTGAGGAACGTTTCATTTACCGCGAAGCAAGTAAAGCTTGCACTTCCGTCTCCCCTCGGATATGGAAAAAGTAGTAACTATTGAAAATCCGTCTTTGAAAGAGTAAAAAGGCAAAAGTGATTCCATCCCATACGAGTCCTGCCTCGTCGTGTGGGACCTCACAATGAGTTATTCCTGAGCCATCTATTCCACACATTCTTAAATTTAAAACCCTTTATATCTTATGAATTTGGAGCTTATACTTTTATGGCGTCTATTTACCTGAAGAGCCTCGAAATTTATTTAAACAAGCTATCCCAAAAAGTTGGACGAGCCAACAAAATTTGAACTGCAGTTGCGATAAAAATATGCAGCCAATTAGCTGTAGTACTGATTTTGAAAATATTACGAACACGTTGTAGGCTAACAGGTAATTCCATCTGAGATTCAAAAATGAGAAAAGATTTAACTGATTGTTACATGAAAATAATATAAGTGTGAACATTTTGAAAAGATAAAATTTCCTACCGTTTGATAATGGACTTTTTGGTACGTAAATAGAATTCATTCCCTTCCCAGAGAAATATGAAGGAGCCAACAAGATATCCGAGAGCAAACAAGTTTACGCGATTTGTACCCGTCAGGAATATTATTGCTAGAGTTATCCAGTAAAACGACAGGAAGGTGACTTTTTTAATGATGTCCAGTGGCGTTCTGAAATTAAAGCATGCCAAAAAATTAAAGACAACAGAAAACATTGACTTTATCAGAAGTGCTTCAAAAAGTACCTAGCCTTTGTGAGGAAGTCTGGTGTTGGATTCAGATTCGGGGTTATTGAAGCTTCGACCACTTCTTCATTGCTCCCTCCTGGTAGGTCGTCGGGAGTCGCATGGTGTTCTTTGATAAACACTAGTCGTTGCTGACATGCGAACAGCAAGAGAATGAAATCCGCTGAACAGACAAAGCATAAATTAAGTTCATAAAATGCATCACAGTGAAAAGTCGAATTCCTTAATTTCATGGACTCATGACTTACGAATAAGACGGGATGCAAGAGGTGGGTCAGTTTCGTCCGGAAGGTAAAGCCACGTCTTTAATTCGATGCTCCACTCCTTCCAGGGGTACTCTGATACAACGTTTAAAATATCATGACACATAGTATGTCATTATCAAAATAACTAGATAAACAGAATGCATTTATGTATGTGTACCAGCACAGAGGAATGGTGGAAGGCCAACACAAAAAATGTACTGAAGGGGAAGAAAGACGGCAATGAAGATAATGAAGGGAAGCCAGACTGTGGCCAATTTCTCCCTCCGCATGTAAAACATTGGAATGAGCCAAAACGAGTAAAAAACGGAAAAGATATCCAGCCGAGTCCCAATTACTGCCACGAGGGTGATTAACGTTATCTATTATGGGAGGGAATAACGAAATAAACAGTAATTATAGAGCACACTCCAAAATGACAATATCACCGGCTTTCAGGCTTATTGCTAAAAATATATTCATTGAACTCTTGCGACTTGTTACCTCCACGCCAAATTTGTAAAAGCCATAATTCAGGAGGAACTTGGTACACTGTACCAAGGACAAGTCGGCATCCTTTCTACGAATTTCGTCGAATAAAATACCAAAGCCTGGCTCTGGACTCTGATTTACAAAGCGCTGATATTTTTGTCGTATTTGTACCACGGCTTGTACTGTTAATACTAGGATCATTCCTAAAATATTCAAAAAAAATTAACAATTATTTGAATTGTCATCATTGATGAAGCACATTTGTACTAAAATAATAGTCGCTTTACCTATATACTCTTTGAGTAAGTAAGGCAAATTGCTTCCTCCGTCAATTTTCTGAAGTCCTAACCACTCCGCATCGTTCCTCGTTATATTCCATTCTGTACAGTTATCGTTCCAATAGTCGTGAGAAATATAGTCTATTTGATAAATCATTTTGACAAGGAGAAGAATGGAGATGAATATGGAGCAAAGATGCATCATGAGACGCTGGGCAGCGGCCTGAAATATAACGCCTCCGACGACTCCCAGAAACAGGAGAAAGTGGAGAGCGCATTTCTAAAGGATTCAAACAAACATTCATAAACCTAAAGGAAGCCAAATTAAATACAAAATGATCTACCAAAATTTCAGTATAATAGCAGTACTAACATCAAATACTGTCAAGGCCAGAGCAGAGAAGAGGACAATTTTCATGATGTGGATCTCGAGAACACGCCATGATATCTCAGAGACAATTATATACAACTCGCCAATCTGCTTTATCAGCCTCGTTCCGTAATAGTTTATCGTACGGACCAAGTTTTTGAAATTGAACTCATCGATCAAATTCGGTGGCTTCTCAGTATCATCATCGATAAAGGGCTCATTCGCTATCGCAAGATGTTTGTGAGTCCTGCATATGTCGGAAAGCAAATTATCATTTTATTCCTCATAATGATGATTTAATGAGATCATTCATAAACAGCATGGTCTCTTACGGTCGTTTGAATTCTGAGAGTTTGAGAAAGTCACGATGAAAATAATGAAGCTGTATGACAGTAATGACCACGAAAAAGGTTGGAGTTAACAAGCGAACAAATAAAGAGCCCGTGTCAAACTTTTCAAGTCCAATGTCTTTTTGTCTGTAAAACAAAGCACAAGGAAACGCCATCACATTAATTCATCTCATTCATATTTAACGTGAAATTAATTCCTAATGACTGCAACAGTCATCATAAAATCATCATTTTTAGTTTGTCGCTCGACTAGGAATATAAAACACGAAAACGAGGGTGCATAATAATGATGCACCCTACCGCTTACAATTGATCTGGTATCCCAGTATAGTTGGAAAGGTAGGCAGGAATATCTTCAAACTGATAGGTGTAAATTAGCACAAGAACGAGCATCGAGTAGACTATGACAGTGAGCCAAAAACCGTACATCATTTTCCTCCATGCTCCATACGACAACTGAAAACATCAATTAGACAATACAATGATGAGATATACGAAATTATAAATCGTTCGCAGTCACGAATGCTTCTTTATCTGCACATTCATATTTATTACGCCTGTCCTTATTTGTCTGCATTCTTTATTCCAAACAGATATAAAAGTACACACGCATAAGGGTAAAGGCAGTAATTCATGAAATTTTATGGACCACAAACCTGGAAGGTCAGTATAAAAATGAGAAATAAGGCCATATACACGATCCGATAGAGTACGACTTTCTCCCCTCCCAATCCGATGACAAAGAGCATGATGGCAACTACCCATATCCAGAATTTCGTCAAAACATCTTTAATAAAGTTTCCAATCTTTGTCATGAAAGTTGGTTTATTCTGCTCTTCCTTTCCACGTGCTTGGAGCTCTGCATGAGTGCGCATAAAAGGTAAGAAGGAAAGATGAAGACAACCATTTGGCTAGGTCACTTGATATATTTTAATATTGATTCTACTGAATGTATAAAGTTTGTCGGGACAAAAGCCATTGTTTGTCGCACGGGAATACCTGAAATGTGCGTACCAGTAGTCGTTGTAGTCACTGTGATTCGGAAGGATTCTTGAGCGGCATCTTCAATAATCGCACGTCTACTCTTTTTCTCCATCACAAATTGACGCAGAGTTACCCAAAACATGAGCGTATACAGGCTCTGCATTAAAAAACGTGTTAATAATTTCGGCTAGGTTAAAAATATCATGCATGCTCGAGTAATAAAGACAACGATAATATTTGCTCATAAAAACGTTGCCTCTACACACAGATAATTTCATTCATGTGTTATATTTCCGTACTTTGACAAGAATGGGATGAAATGGAAGTTCCTCACTAGTTGGCTTCACTAGCCCAATCTCAGCTAAATTCACCCCGTCAACACTCTGGGGCAGTTCATCCTCCGTAAGATTAAGACTGTAAATATACTGTATAAAAAGTAGCAATTCTGCATAGAGCACCAAGCCAGGCGAGGAGACGAGCATTGCCCTCCTTTGATTTGGGAACATCCACAGCACACACGCCCATAAAAGAAGAATGAATGTTAGCCAACTGTGATATGTAATACTCCAGGCCTGTGAGGAAACAAGACATGCATTAGCGAAAATGAAGACACCATGAAAATGTTTATCAAACATATCGTCATTTATTACTACCATGTGCCAACTTGTTGGCCTTTACACTCTCTTTCCTACCGACTGCTGTGTTACTTCTAAAAAGAATGAGATTGTTGAAGACGATATCGCTAACGCCATTAATGTCTATATAATGTCTCATCTATTTGTATTCTAACTAAAGCAGCCATTTTAAAAAACTGGATAGCATCATTGATACGGAGAGCGCATAATATAAGCTCGTGAACTTACCATCATGATAATATTTGTACAAATGTAGGACGATTTTATGAGAAGGTCAAAGACACTGAGTAATCCGGTTAGCAACAATGAATAGCCATCATACTCGTACGGATCCAAAGTCTCATCTACAACAACAAAAGCCATTTATTACGTACTCCATCATCATGGATAATAAATTTTCAAGGATCTTTTCATACTTTGCGTATGTAAGCTGTATAGTTTCCCTTTATCTATGCTAATTATTAGTCTAGAATATTCTCACCTGCAGGAGGAGCCCCTTCTATTGCGTTACTAGAGTCTCTAGAAGTTATCGACGGACCCCGTGGCATACTTCCGGGAGAAGTTAGCCCACCTTCCTCACCGGAGAAACTCCTACCACTTGAGCCGTACCTTCCTCTTGCTGTGCTCATTGTCATAAGCTGAAATATATCATTCATTACGAAACTTAGAAAATTTTTTTTTTACTGATCCAAACATTAAGAGAATCGGTGCAACATAAGAGCATAAAAAGATCCTCTAAACCAGGAAAAATTCAAAGAATCCCAACAAAAAAGCTGTAAGCAAAAGAAAATTCTTATTAGATAAAAAAATGCGTATTCTGTTCAAAAAAGCAAAAATTGCAGCAGATGCACAAAATAAAACAGGTCACATTATTTAACGTTCATATTTGGAACAGAAGCATTGGTTGATGATAAAAAAAAGTAGTGACATCACCAAAAAAAATAACAATCCTCAACCAATCTCGAAGCACATAATGGCCCTAATAAACGACAGACTTGCATACACATTCCGTCTGTGTTTAAATTATCATTGCGGTTTATCCGTTTACACAGATTTCCTTTGTACCAATTTCTGGTTTTTTACACTTAACATATGTAAAATTTAGTAGTAGTGGAGCAAAATCTGCAGAGAGAGAAAAGTTACAACAACGTGACAAGACGTTTCACACCGAGCAATATATAGACCCCAAATCACATATAAAAAACGCTGCTGGGTAGTATGCTTCGGAAGATGAGAAGGAAGGATATTAGCACAAAATGTACATATTATTTATGTTAGCAGACAAACACAAAAACGAGCTCATTTTTTTGGGTAAAAGTTGCATTCAGCTTCATACACAAGTTATTATATTATACAAAAGTGAAATTGAAAGTTACTGGTGTAGTTTCACTCTGGCTGTCAGCTCGCGTACGACACACTACTTTGTGATTTGGTGCCACAATGCTCCCTTTGTAATCCTATACAGGCAATAAAAGACATTACTTAATAGAATGACTACATGCATCTTATGGGCCTCTTCTGGAGAAAAGTGAAAGTAAAAAAGGGAAAGTCAACTTTTCACTTGGTAGACATTTTTGTCAAGGCTCTGCTGCATTTTTTACTCAAGATATTTGAATGATTTATTGCAGTACAACCCTGTCCAAGAAAAACTACGTTTTAGTTTATTGTCTGCATCAAAAAAAGTATGGTATCCTGTCCCCTTTATGCCTTGTTAGCTTTCGTTATGGTTAATTTACATTGTTATACCATAAAACCAATGAAGTCGAAGGGAAAACTAGACGGCTATGATAATAGAAAAGTAAAACAAAAGGGATGTCGTGTTAACTGCATTGCTTTTACATGAAATATTACAACTTTCACCATGACCCAACACCCTGCCAAGTTAAAATGTCCTTGTTTCTCGCCACTTCCTACCCCACACCCTGTCCCCACTATATATTAACCGCTTGTAGACCGCTTGGGAAGTAAAAAGAAAAGACTCCTCACTAACTTATTATATTGGTTTTATGCCACAAGTAGTTGTACAAAACGAAACAGAAAATGAGTCGCAAAATTATTCAGAGAGAGAGAAAAAGCTTTAGAGTGCTTGTCTCGTGAAGATCAATTTTTAACAAAAAAAAGCATTAAGTTGTTATTTATTATGATTATTTCAAATGGGTCGTTTTTTATTACTCTACGGGAAGATCTTCCGTGTCGTCGCACAGTTTGTCTGCGATTGAGACGGGCCTTGGCACGAAAGTCGCCCAGGCTCTCGTGCCGACTTCTTGACTTTCCTAAGATGGCATATTTCTCCTAAGACGCACGCACACAATTTTCGGTTATTTATATCAGATTTATTCAAATTTGCATCAACACACTACTTAAATCTGTGGAGAAAAATTGTATAAAAATTGCAAAATTATGCCATGAGTGTAGTAGATACACATTACGTAAGCATTTCAAAAGGATTAGTTGTAAAAATGGCTTTCATGTTGGCAAATTTTGTTAAAATCACACAGATGTAAAATCCCATATTCGTAGCATGTGAAATCATAAAATTGAAGTTTAAATAAAAAAGCAAGATAAACCAGCGTTATTACCTTACTGCTTGTGAGTAGAATCTTAGCTTCATAAACAAGTAAGTTATATAGAATTAATAGCGTAAATGGATGAGCCCAGCTTGGCCATTTGAGGCTCAAGTTGAATTCTGCATTTCTCGGGTCTTCGTTGCAATCCGTCTTTAGGATTTGAACAAAACCTGCAAGTCTGAAAAAGTAAATAAATCATTTTATTATGATATGTCCGTCGGTGTGTACAGATGGATGCAGGAGAAGCATGCGCTATAGACAGAGTACCTTGAAATTAAAGAGTCCGGTTCTATGAGTTCCTGCAGAAACTCGAGTTGATAAGCGAAAAGAGCTGCAAAGTGAACTGCAACGTAGAACGCTAGAAAGGCATAAAACCAGGCAAACGCTTTGTTGTGAATGTTGATGGATCCAGTAGCCCATGCTGTGGCTCCAGCAATAAAAACAATAAAATACACTCCACTGGACACGGACGGTTGAAGTGAGGAAGTGAAGCAGAAAAATCCTAAAATCAAGTAGCTTCCGACGGAGGAGAGCATTTTTGAGAAGCCATCCGTCTTCCCCTCATGGGTTGCTTCTGGACCCGTTTGACCTTTGGTCAGTATATTGGATATTGAGAGGTAAATTAGAATTAGCCCAACAAACGCAGCTACGTCTGGTCCCAGCCAACGAATTACTTGAAACCATGTTAAGTTGTTCACTTTTACTAGGCCTACGTGCCGCAGGATTTTCTCCAGGAGAGAACCTAAAATGTAGGATGATGTAACGTGTTGAGTATAATTGATGCTTCAAGTTTCGAATCGTTTCGATTTCGTATTCTTAAGTTTCTTACATTGCTCCAAGAACTGTCCATATGGAGCCCATATTAGCAAAAATGTTTGGAATATAATCTGAGAGATAACTGTAAAAAATCCTACAAGTAGAGAGAATCGGAGAAATCTTCCAGTGTGGCCCGCTGTTGTCCAAAAACACATTCATACATTCATCTTTTATAACATAATAGAGAACTCATTTCATCATGGATTTCTAAACTCATAAAGTAGCGGTGGTAATTGAACTTGCTGACCTTTGAAATTTTGAGAATTCGGACTGGGCACCAGAGGAAGGTATAAAAAGAGAAGATAGTAGAGGAACGCTAGTCCACATGGTCGAAAGATTATACCTACACAAAGTTACGCAAAATATGTTGTTGAAACTTGATAATTAGCGTGATCATGTAACCAATTATAAATTGCGTGCCACCATGCAACATCAAAGTTGAAAACCGGAAATGATTCCATTTCCACCCTGGCGCTTTCACTTTAACATGATTCATGCTGACGCTTCCAACTTTCCCTTTCTCATGTAGCTTCTGGTATGAATGTGACCACCCAACATACCACAAAACTAATGAATTAGTCATCCTCATTCCTCGACTACACTTTTTTGTTCTCTTTGATAAGAGAGAAATTTATGACAACAGAACTTGATCTAATAAATGGCAAACGGGCGGGTGCGGGTGGTTTTCTTTCACACATTCCTGCCAGACCGGAACCAACCCCCCTTTTCATGTTTTCATTCATCCGTCCAACAAAGCAGATTTTTATGCGTTACCATTCTCTCCTTACCCATTAATTTATCTACCACGTACATGAAATATACACGAATTCGTGGATGAATATATAGTGCACAGCATTTGTCAAATATTATTATTCTGCTTATATGACTTCATTGATCTTTCAATTTTCCCTTTTTCCATTAAGATGTGTAGCTCACACAATGGAAAGGGAAGTAGCGTGTATGTTCATACAAATCATTATAATGGTGTGTTTTACAAGAGACTTGTGTGTAATCAGTCAGACTTTATGGTAGATTGCCATTGATGATGGCCTCTTTTCCCTTTTTCTGTTTATTATATAATATTATAGAATCAGTGAAAGTAATAATGATGGAGGTGGAGCAGCTCCCACTTTCTTCAGTCTTGTCGTCGTGTATCATGTTCTTCACTGCTTCGTTGGACAGTAACGCAACACACTGCTGCCGTAAAACTCTCTACTACTCCCTATGAAAATATCTCTGCATTACCTGACTTGACCCAGATGGTAACTCAACTTTAATACATCCACGCTGCATTGTGTAGAGAGTTGCGGGGGAGAGCTCTAAAGATCTATAATATTTACAATGTAGCAGGTAAAAGTTTTACTCTCAAGCACAGCTCATCATAATGATCATCATCGTCGCACGTACTTACTTGTCTTTGACATAAAAGGTTGTTTGTAAAGAGCAGCTTATATTGATTTTTCCATGTTCGGTTGGATAAAAGAAGAGATGAGAGCTCGAAAAGCTTGTGTCACAGTTTGACGAATCATTACTACTTGATACTTAAAAAAGGGCTATAAAATATTTTGCCACTAGACTATTCTCTTTTCCTTGTCGTACTCATCTTCCTCAGGAAAAAGCTGACAATGAGGACAGGACAAACAACTTATTAATTTCCCTCGAGTTTTTTCCTTCTGTAATATTTCAATGTATATTTACTATGCCTATATATTCTAAATGCATTTATGCGCCTAATGAACTTCATGTTTTCCAGAGTGACCATTGTGTCATGTTCGTGGGTCAATCTATCGTACACAATGATAATGATCCCTGCCCCTAGAGTAAACTACAAAATTCTTAAGAATAACAGTCTGAAATGAAACAGCAGCTTAAACTGGAAGAATTACTATACTATAGATGGATGATGACCAAATGATGATGATTCCTCCGGTGTATTTATCTTGAGTAAATACTTCCTTGATATGAGATAAATAAACACGTGAATAGTATCGCTGGTTGATGAGTTATGGTTTTTCCCAAGAGTTACTGTTGTATTCCGGGAATTATGACTCATTTGAAATGTATACGTGACATTATTATTACCTCTTTGATCAGTACCTAAATATGTACGTCTTACTCTTTACGATGGTACTATAACTGCATTTTATTGTACATTTTACATCATTATAAAGAACAGAGTCAAGTTGTCTATTCTCGGTGCATTTAAAATTGAAATGATCATAAAGAAAAGCTAGAGTGCACTTACATGTAACCAAGAGGAAAGGAAGTACAAGCCTGAGTAAAACATTAGCAAGTAAAGTACTGGATGCCATTTATTCCAGATCCTCCTCAGATTCCTTGTGTATTCAATTTTGAAGCCAAAAAAGGTAAAATTTTGAAGACTAGGGTGATGTGCGTGTCGGGTTTAATGCCAAGACAAAGTGGATACAGCACAAATTTGGACTATGAAATCCAGTCCTTTGGGTCTCTGCAGCTGCTGCAACCTGCAACTTGTCTGATGGCAGTAATGAGGAAAGTTGGCAACTTTTGCAGGAAAGGGTTGCTGGAGTCTGCAGTTGGAACACTGCCTCGCGTGGAGCATGAAGCACAATTATTACTTGTCCGGACAAAGGAAGCAATTTGCTGTTTGAAGGAGTACACTCCGTCTTCTTTGACTTTGGCCCTTCTTCCGTTTTCGGTCTCATGCCGACTCAATGTATCCTTTTACATTCTCCCTTGAGAGTAAACACACAAATTGCAGGGATTACTTAACTGCATATTATTTTCGTCTCTTATTTCATTGTGTACATTGATGTGCATATGCCAAGCTAACTTAATCATCATCATAAATCAAAATCAGAGGGGAAATTGCTCACATTATTTTGCATGTTACATGACACTTCTTTCTTTAAAAGTCTAACTCTATGAGCCTAAACATTAATTATCTTGTGCTTCGCGTGAGGTTTAATGAAAACTTTATGCTAAATACCAAGTTTTTTATTGCCAAATTATAAACTTACATTTATTGTACTTCACTGTATAATATGTAGTCTTTACTTCAGTCACGTATATTTTAAACCTGTCCACCCCTAAGACCCCCATAAAAATTGCCTATTCTAATGTCATTTGATACAAAAGCAAAATGCATGCACTCTCATCAATAACGCTGGCAAATAAATGATTCCAAGAAAAGAAAAATCAGAATGACCTTTACCCAAATGGGTTGGTCGCGTAATTAGGTCGCTTTTCCATTCAACCGAGTTTGAGCAAAGTGTGATGTGTTTGATTGCTTCGTGGTGTTTTTACGGAAGAGAAAGATAATTATGCGAAATATTCATCCGCACCGGATGTTTGCATTCGCAGCACTGTAGATGAAAATATGGAATAGTGTGACAACAAATAATTGTGGAGGTGTTCCATTAAAAGTTTTCTTTTTTGCACGTTTGCATTTGTTTACACCGAAAGCTCATTTGTTTGCTTTCATGATGGTTCGCCGTTTCATTGAATTGCTTATTTGCGTTTCTTACGTATCGGTATAATATGTTTCATTTACACATTATTTAGTCACACATGTATATAAAATGGAATGATGTTACATGAAAAAATTGGAGTAATTCGCTATTTGTCCCTAGTGTGCAGTAAGAAATATTCAACTCGTTCGTTCGAACATGGAGAGAACTACCGCTACCTAGCTCCAGCATGAGTCGATGCACAAGTCCAGCAGAAACACAATGAATACCTATTTACTGTATGGAGGACGGATTCTACTTTGTGCATCCAGGGTCTAGCAACGTGTTCGGTTTTTACTGTCTTTGTTTCCACAAAAAATATTGCAGATCACACATAGTTTGCACTCCTTTGTATGCTTCTTTTATTCTCTGCAAAATGGTAGGAAATCGTACTACATGTATGCATATGTGTGAAGATGTCACAATTTGTGCTTGTTGTGTTGGAATGAAAAAGCCACAAAATATGCACCGATATAGCATGAATTTATAGAATAAGAGCTACAGTTATGGCATACCTATTACTGTTACTAATTTGTTTCCAAACTGAGGGGAAATAAGCTGCAGTGATTGAGCACAAACTTTGATCAGATGCATGCAAATCAATGTGGAAGTTATGTTCACTGGCACTGTATATTTGTGTGCCTATAAAACGTTTCACAAAAGTACGTCGCACTTTTTACCTGCTCAATCCAGCAATTGAATGAGTTTGCACAATTCGTCATACAACATGTTTTCCCATTTTCCGCTTGAAACAGATAATATTGAATATTCACAGGCAAACGTAAACAGTTTTAAAGAGAAATGATCGGTTCAAAATATTGATATTTAAATGGTCGAATAAATTGCCAAATTTGACATGTAGCATTTTATAATTTGAGGGTTACTTTATGTTCACAAGTAGTAGTGCAGAATTGCGTTCATGCAAACCAATGTTTTCATAAAAATGAGGCACTTTGGTGAATCCAAACTTACGAAGCACACTCAAAACACAAAAATTTACAAAACCGAACGAAAAACAGTTCACAGAGTGCGTATTATCAGGATTGTATTAGCACTCAGCGCACTTTTTCCCTTCCAAAGTGTTTGTGTGTTTGTGTGTGCATAGGCGTGTTTAGTTTACAATAACTGAGAAAAATATCCAACTTGACAGATTAGTTCACATATTAGCTATACATTTTATATGGAGATGTGGATAACCTTTGAATATATCCTGACACTCGGCAACTGTTTCTGTTGTTGTGCTGTTAAAACGGCAGCGTCCAGCTCTGATGAGAACATGTGGTCGATGTGAAAAGACAACCGTGCCATGATAATCTGACCTGCGAACACTTCTCCTGTATTCTTCTACGACCACCAACTATTATGTAGCTTCAATATGGATGGTGCACAAAATAAAGTAGGTATAATGCTAAAAATGTGCATGCCCATGTGTGTCAACGAGCAAGAAAATTCTGACGATAGACGAGTTATCTTCAGTTGAGAACAGAGCGAGAGTAGGACATGGACTGGCTTACTTGTAACACCAACAACGACAGTAGTATTAGCAAAATACCAAAACTTACAGACAATATCAGCTTTAACAGCATTCACATCAAAACTGCTTGTGTGCGCTTCCCTGCTCTGACTCCTTACTATTCTCGCTGCTGCTGGAGTAAATTTCACATTCATGCATAACCACACATATAGTCGAGTCAACATTCAACATTACCGAGACCATGATCATCATCGTGAAAATGAACACTCTCCGTGTTACTTTACTCACAATTTAGCTTGTTGGACAAAAATTCACATGCATGCAGCAGTAAATATGACGATGATGATGCTGACTCTGGCGATGACGATATGACTGCCGTGCATTAATGAATGGAGAACTACACGAGCTACTACTGCCAACATTTTTCATTTAAGCAATCGTATTTAGTAACGAGTATAGGCATATCGGCAAGAAATCATGATCTGTGTAGTGATGCATACTACTTTGAAAAGACAATGCCGGACGATAGTGAGCAGAAGAAAAAGCTCGTGTATGCATCTAAAATTACTTCATGTTGCGATATAATTTTTATCAACTGATGGGCTTAGAAAAGGAAGTGGATCATTTTCCAGGTTTCATGCCCAACACGTAGGTGGATTTTCTTTAATAAAAACACTTTTAACCCTAACGATACTGCTCTTTGTGGCTAGTCTATATTTGCGCTTCCATAATGATCTAATCCGCCCACTTTGCCTGAAAAGTATTAAAAAATAATTTGGAATGCGATCGGTGTATGATTTGTGAGAAATTCAGGAATTCGATATAATCTGCCACACTCCCATCTTCACGCAAAGTTTTTGAAGATCAGTGTAACGTGTAATGGTTTCGTTATGGAAGGAACAGGACAGCCTTAATTTCTTCTGAAAACTTGCACAGTCTCTAATGGCATTGCAGAAGCAGAAATTGATAAAAATTGTTTACTTTTCTCGTAAACAGTGAGACAACTGTTCTATACTTACATTTTGGTATGCAATGCGAGCACAGGAGGCATATTATTCTGCTTTATCATGGATAAAAACACGACGTAGTTTATATTACAGCATAGGTTCCACAATACTTAATAACATGCTTTCATTTTCTATATGTAATCTACAGATTTCCATTTTTATGGATGTTTGCTTTTTCCTTAACATTTTATGAGCGTAAATATATGAAACTGTATTTGCATTTGCTTATATTTCTCACCTAACCATAATGTAGGTTTAGGCCAGCAAGCAAAACGTTTACAAAACATTTCAATGAAAAACTTTTTCTTTTGGATTTCTTCCTTCAGGTATGCAAGTTTAATCTCGAGTGCAGTTTGAATTTCACTTCTTAATGAGCATAGACGACTTGGTACCAATACTATCAATGCCAACTGTTGTGGATGCGGTACTACTGAATGAAAAATTCCTAATGCATTCTCTACAAACTGCACAAACACAAACGTGCGGGCCACGACGCAAAACAAACAACGCTACTAATTGTTATTAGCTCTCATGAATATTAAGCGTATATTTAGTTGCTATACTTTAGCAAATATTTTACTACCTGACGGGGCAAGAACTCAGCATGAGACTGGAGCTACTAAAGACAGAATGATTCATATTTTATTAACTTTGTGACTGTGAGATCAGCTCCTATTGGAGTCATAGCTTTGCTTGCTTCAATGCTTCTGTGCATACGGAACAATACAAGGTTTTAACAAGGTTATCCTTTATTTTCCACTATGAATTGAAAGTATGACATTATGGCAAAAATATTATCTACAAAAATAATAATGTAGTAGCTTATGATGTTTAAAGCTTTAATCTTTCATTTTGCTTACATTTGTAAACTAGAATACTTAACCAATAAAATAACAATATACAATACACGTAATAGAAAAGAAGGTCCCCGGTTTAAGTACACAACCTCTTACGCACTTGTCTTACGTTTTCAGTCGGCGTATTTACCTCTAATAAAAAACATAAGATCAACAAAGTTGCATCCCGTTGGAATAATGATAGAAAATGTTTACCACGCAAGTTTGTCACTCTCACATAAGTTTTGAAATTACTTTGAAGTTCTCATTTTCGTGAACACACTTCACCAACTTCTTCGCGTATCATTGGTCACATAATAGCCCATATAGGAAGTGGGCGCAGTAACATAGTACCTCCTCGGTGGGTAAATAATGTACACGTAAATAAGAGCTACTGGTATGAACAGAAACGGGAGAATATACGTAAAAATGTCCATGTTGAATTGCGGACTAATCCAGTACAAAGCCTTCCCAAGTTCGGATGCAGTCTCCGTCAATGTTGCGACGCTTGTCTGTTCTGAGCTGTAACGATCACTTTCATTAAAACTATTGTCACTCCCTTCAGCCGCACGATAAAGCAGGAATGAGGAGAAAATTGACAAAATGATGAGTCTGAAATCACTGGAAAGCAACTCCATGATGACTGAGCTAGAAAGAGATCCAAGAGATGTTGTTGTCGAGTCCGAGAAGTTCAATGCACCGTGAAGAACTACATCCCATGAAGAAAGCCTTGAAGGAAAATGCGTTAGTTGTTAATGGTCTATGCAAAATTAAAGATGTCTAGAAGTTAAGCTGCTAACTATGTTCATAATTCTAACATCTCCATTTGGGGATTTAGAATAGCATTTAAGTTTACGGGATACTTGAGAAAGCGTCCATTGAAAATAAAATTGAGAGTAATGACTTTCAGCAGCATTTCCCTTTCTCTATCTTCTTGTCAGTGAATGATCATTATTTTGGCATAAGCTATATGAAATATTATATGCACCGGTACTAGAAGCTCAAAAGAGTGAAAAACGTTTGAGCTTAATCAGTTTGCATTATCAGTCCACAGAAAAACCGGTGATAATCAATTGTACAAAGACTGTAACCAAAACTTGTGTTTCCCCATAGTTTTGGGCCACAGACAAATTATGTTTCAGTATCAGTTACAGTACACTTTTTCACTTGATTGCATACATAATGGAATATTTGTGAATAAATTAAAGTGATTAAACAAATAATATTTTTCAATTAACCTTTGAATTTGAATTACGATGAATGCACGACATGTTGGTGAAAAATAAAAATAATATACAATGTTTTTTAAATCACAAACCCATCCAAAACGCATTTTTGAACTGACAAATTGACAATACATAATCGCTTAAGCCAGAGCTCATGCCAAAACTTCATAAATGATGATAAAATGAAATGCATGAATGTTTTGTGAGTTGTTGTTAAGCTAAGTGTCGTATTAAAACATTAAAATAGATTATTCTTATCATCATTGTTATCAGCGTTAACCTGTTTAACTTGTAATTGCATGAAACGCTCCTCATCATCATGATATTAGTAGCATTGATTGCATAGCCCATGACTTCGATTCTTTCCAATCCACGGGAAAGAGATGTTTTTTACGGATCCCGTTTTTCTGAACTTTCGTTTCCTTTCACCTTTAATTGAGGAGTGCTATTTGGTAACTTATAATGTAGGGAAGAATAAATTGCGACACTAAACTTAAACTTTCACGACAGTAAACGTACTCTTTTACATACGTACTCGTAAACTTGTAGCGCTTCATCAGTTAAAATTCATTATGTTGTAGAAAGTGCCATCATCTAGTCTAGTAGCTAACTTAACCGTGTCAAACTTAATTGTAATACCCACAAATATGACCCAAGAAAGTCCAACATCCCAACTAGTAGCAAAATTTCGCGAAGAAAGGTTCATCGAGAGTGACCCGACACGAATCAGTTTAATCAAAGTAGGTGAATATGTCCGAACACCTTTGTACGAACCGTCCATTCGTGCCATGTGCATCTCCCTCTCCGAAGTTCGGAACGATTTACAGAGAGAAATAGCCTCTTCAAAAAAACTGAAGGATGCATGGGCAGCTGCAACGAAAGTATTCCAGACAAGATTACCATACTTCCGATCCAAGTTCAAAGGACCGGATGAGTACTGCATTGCTCTCATTTGCTTCACTCTAGACGAGCCATACAAAGTGTATCAAGAATTCAATAATTTGTGCCAAGATTTGCTGACAAACAGTTGGCACAATTTCCCATACAAAGGCCTTTTCTACCTACTCATCCAATCGGAAATGCGATTGGGATCAAACGATGATAAGGATGATGGGAGTGTCAAACAAAGAATCAAAGCTTTACGACAGCCAATCACAATAACCACAGACCTCGATTACAGCATCGAAGAGGAAAGTGAAAGCGCATCCGTAGAGGAGAAAGAAATCAATCCTTCCCCAAGGAAGCTTCATACAAACTCGCCAATCAAAAAGAATTCTGTCCATCGTGCCTTCATCGGATATGAATTTCCTTTAAATGCAACAGAGTTCCGACCAAGAACCCTAGTCGCATTTAGCCACATAATGCCGACCACGCTGGATGGACTAAAACTCACTAAACTGCTGGAGGCAAAGAACAAGCCTGTGACTTTAGTGGAGATAGATCAAGTCTCATGGTCTTCAAGATACATCGCATCACTGTCCCTGTTCCCAATAGAGAAAGAAGTCGTCATTTGGCCGTGGGTGAAGTTCTACGTGGACGAGAGGAAAATGATTGGGAAAAATGTGGAGAAAATTGTGCTAAAACCGACAAGTCGGAGTTTTGTAAGCACTGCTTCGGAGGTGGAGTCACTTAAATGATTTTTGAAGATCATCGAATGAGTTATGATGGATTCACACGAGAGAAAATACTTGAGAGAATGTGGTTTTCGTTGATGTAAATGTCAGACTGTCAAATACGAAAACTTATTCATACTTTCTTCACTTACAATGTCGCATTTAGTTTAGTTGCAGTCAAATAAACAAGAAACTTGCTAGTGCCTTTGTTTCGGTTTGTGGGGCAAGTGCAATGCACGCTTCTCTGCGCCATAAGCGCACACTCTTTCTGAAGCAGGCAGAGTGAAAAAGTGCATGAAACTTTGTTCAGCGCGGAGTAGTTGGAATGAGCAGCTGATGAACACATGCATTTAATGTTTACAAGTTGTAAGATGCAAGCGCGAAAGCATCTCATCTAGGGAATGTGAAGTGAACAAAAGTTAACTTAACTAACTGCTAACTAAATGTGTAAAGTAATTGTAAAATTCGAAACACTTTGTTGGTTGGTGTAAGATAAGATCCGTTTGTGAAGTGGCAGAGTTGTTGTTGATATTTGTGTTGTGTGTGGTCATGAAGAAATGCTGATATTTTTTGCTCTTGTCAGTTTTGTTCTCTAATAAAGAAACTGACGTTCCAATTTCCAATGATGTTACAATCACAGATATTTTACTCTAAAAATACACACGCACTTTTAACTTAACAGTAGCTAATTAGATATAAGTTGGTTCCTGAACCGTAAATACTTTAATAAAATCTTCGGTGACGTTGGACGTGACTGTGAAATAAGCTGTATTCTACTATTAACAGTCAGTCCCAATTATGGCAGCTGAAGCCCTTAAGACGGATGTCAAGTTATGTCAAATGTAAGTCGTTATGTTGTGGTGAATATTGCTACTTGCATTCCGAGATTTATCGAACAGCAGCACATTCATAAAGACTATGCGGCAACACAGACACATTCATAAAATATTTATAATGTAATCATTATTGTAATTGTTTTTTTTGCAGATGCGAACTAAACCCATCAAAATACTTGTGTCCTCGATGTGGCGTCCCATATTGTTCCTTGAACTGCTACAAAAATGAATCGAAGCACTTGCAGTGTTCAGAGTCATTTTATCGTGATTGCGTGGTCGAGCATGTGCGCAGTGAAGAAGTTAGGAATCCAGAGAATTCGAAGAAAATGAATCAAGTCCTTCAGCGATTCCACGAAGAATACAATCTTCAGGATCAAGGCGGCAACGAAGACGAATTGGAGGAAGAACTTGGTATGGTTTTTAATTTTTGTAAATCGATTAGTAATTTAGTTTTCTTTTTATCTTACAATTTGTGAAATAGCTTTTTTATCTTTAATCCGAGATAGATTCAGATGACGATGAGCCCCTGGATAAAAGATTAGAAGGAATAGATTTAAACAATTCGGAGGAGGTATGGAAGCATTTGACGGAAGAGGAGAAACGGGAATTCCAAAACCTTGCGAAAAACTTTGAAGAGGCTGGTGACATCATTCCTGAATGGACACCATGGTGGTATGATGAACCTGAAAGAAAATTAGTGACAGAAGTGTCAGATGCAGCAAAACCAGATGTTGTGGAGAATAGCTTGAAGTTAAATAAACGACAGCCTGAGATACTGAATAAGATTCCGAAAATGACCGAGTTAACGGTTAGTACCTTAAATGTGTAGTAGAATTTTGCTTTACGCTCAGCAGTTGCGGCTAAAGTTATGCAATATTTAAAACAGATTTTAATTTGACAGAGAATCAAACCAAATGAGCACGTGGCCAAGGGTCTTATTAACATAATTGCAGCTTACATATGGACGGCTCGACTGTTCAACGGTGATATATTTGATAGTGAAAAATTGCAAGAAATTGCTAGCTCCATAATCTGCTTGTCATCATATCTCAACAACAACGGGTTGTTCAAAAATATTGAACACGCAGTCGCTGATGTTCCAATGAGCGCTTGTAGAGTAAGTTTAATTTAATTCGCTAAGTTTCTGTCAGCATTTTAAAAAATTCAATGTATCAAGAATCTTGTTTTATTCCCATTAGATAGCAGCTTTAGCCGAGGGTGGAACTGCCATTCAAAACAACTTAAATCGAGATGTTTTGATAATTATCAAAGGACCAAATAAGGTTCAACCTTCTGTTGCAAAAGGCTATGTGCTATCTGCTTTAACAGATTGTTACACAGTGTTTTCGAAAGCTGCAAAACTAGTAAAGAATCCACCATCTAATCCTTCCTCTAAAAAAGCTGATGAATCTGTGGATGGGTTTTCCAAATTATTTCCATCGCCCCCTCCTGTGGTCTCTGCCGATGCCAAACTGTTAAATAATTCTAAGAGAAAGCTTTTGTACTTATTAGCCTTTGCAAATGAATATCTTGATAATTTTAGGGATTTTTATGCAAAACCTGTGTCGTAAATACATGTGTATACGTGTGTTTAACTGATTTGATTTTTAATTCACGAAGCATGTTTTTGTCACAAAAGTTCAATCAGTTTATATACACTAATTAATAATGAGTCAATAAATATTTTAGACTAAAATCGATAATTTGTAGAAAGCACGAAACGAACTCTGATTTTTAATTTTAAACTGGCCAGCTTGACGTGTAGGTTGTTCTCGTGATGGAGCAAAACTGTTTTGTTGTTAGTGAGAGATTGCTAAAAAATACATGTTACTTTTTGTAAATTCCATTCTACAATTCAATATGAAACCTCATTTAGGTTTGGATTCTGATTCATGGTACTGATGATTGCCTACAAAAGTAGTGTATCGTTTAAGATATTTGGTTGTTGGTAATATGTATGTACTTTTTGCAAGTCGGAAGTTTGCAATATTTCCTCAGCTTATTTTCAGCCTGATATATTTCAGGACACTGATAATTTTGCACACATTTTCTCAAGAAGTGCGCATTTTCTGCCAAATAATGTAAATAACATCATGTCAATATTTTACATTAAATGTAATTATGTTTCGTCAAGTTTGACCCAGTGTACTTAACACAGACCTAAGTGTTAAACGCATAGACGCATTATGTTTACAGTTTGATTAACCATAGTATAGAGTAACCCCTATGATCTTTCAGATAAATCATAGTAAACGCATGCTTTTAGCTTTTCTTGCTAAAATTATTGCATCATTATTTTGTCTGAGTGGTAGGACTGGACAAAGGACAAGATACTTTATGAATAAGACATTCAAAACCAATGGCTTTTGACCAATTGATCATTGATTGCCGATCCATTGAAACGCTCTCAGTCTGTTACTTACATCTTCCTTATGAAATATAATTTTAAGGTTAGGCAAAGTGTATAAAAATATATAGTGCAAAAGTACTACGAAATCTTAATATAATTTAACATATGTACGGGTTTGTGCGTTTTTATACTCTACGCGTGCTCCTTTGATATACCCTGGAGGAGACATAAAAGCAGTTTGATTGAAAGATGTGTCTGTGCTTACTGCGTCTTTATATTTAAGTGTGCAATTTTCTCAGCTGCGGAGTAATTAAAACTGCGTCGCAAGCTACTCAACTTGACATTTTAAAAATTAGGGTTAGCGACACCGACTGAGACTCGGTTAATATCTTGAAAGAGGTCACACCATTGATTCTTACAACAGCATAATTACAACGCAATTTTTACTACAATTCAGTCGACATTTTTTTGCAGATTCACTCATTCAGCATTTTAAAACATGAACGGGAAGACTGTATCAACTCTGGCTGGACGCATAACAAAAACATGCGACAAAATGACATGATCTTTGACATTTCTTTCAAAACAAAATATATATTTTTTCAATTAGTCAATAATTTATTATCAATAGCCGAATTGTCACACAGGCATCTCATGATCAGTAAGGTATTGCGTTGCGAGACGTTTCTCTGACATGTGGGCGACATGCAGGAAAACTAATGAAAACCAACTGTTTGGGTGAAATACATAAATAATCTTTTCATTTATCCTTCAGCCAATTTACAATTTACCTGTTTTGGGGCACGCTGAGATTCTCACTATTGAAGAAAATGTACATAAGTATGCAGTCGCGAAAATCGCAAACGTTGCAATAACCTATGATTTATGAAAGCAATGCACTGAGGAGGAGTAAATGAAACATGAATTGAATTCATGAAAAGAAAAAAATGCATCTTTTCAAATAGATGAATCGAAACTTACTACGCAGTTTTGCATTTCCTCAATATTAATAGATTGTTGCATCAGATTTTTTAAGACTCCTGGCTTGACCTCTGAATCGGCAAATTGCATTTAATGATTACTATTCTATATCGAGTTTGTCTTGATGAGAAAAAGAAAACAGTGGATTGGCAAGTTAAGGAGAGAGATGTTGCCCTCGCTCACAATTGCAAAGAGAAAGAGAAACAAAAATTACATTCCTCGTGAACCCAGTCAAGTGTTTATACTTTAAGTCTGCAAGGTACTCTGAAACCTATTATGTTTATGACAAAGAAAACTAGACGTGTTGCATCATCTTTCTCGGCTGGGGCGGATATTAATATCTTGTAAATTATATGTTACACATCAAGTGCAACAGTCCAATATACGTCATGAGAGGGCTAAGCTGTATTCTTACTTTCATGCTGTCCAAGTGGAGCATGTTTTCATTCATTGACATTATACAAGCCTCGATGAAAAATTCCTATCGTATTTATAACATCTCGCTTGGACAATGAAATAGATCATGGAGTCAAATCAATTGATATACGAACGCAAAATACAGTAATTCGCGAACTCGACTAAAGCCTATATTATTTTGGCTTCTCAAAACTACAACTGCGTAGTAAATTCTGGTGGTAGTGAAAAAAGCTGCCTCAAACATGCCATCGTCTGGAATAGTAATTACACGTGAAACGTTCTATGCAATTATATACGAGAGGACTCAAACATAAAAAAAAAAAGATGCCTAAATATACCATTCGTGATAAGGTCTTATCTGTGCGGATGGGTTTGGGTGCAAACTGATGCGTGTGTGCTCATTGCGATACATGATAAATCCAATATGACGTAGAAAGGTATGCTCAAGCTGGTGGTATAGCGTGGAGGTAAGTTCAGATGTAAATAAATACTCAATGCAATGTTTGGAATCGTAATGAACCCTCCTTGATTATTTGCGACTGAAGATGTTAATTGCATGGAGAATCACGAGGTTACGACATGACTCCCATGAAAATTATGCAAATGGTTTGTTTGGCTTTTGGCAATTCGAAGAATTCAAAACACGTTTTGGAGCTGTTCTAATATCAGTTTTAATTATACTGTCAATTTCAACATACTCATATGTAGGACTACAAAACATGCCTCATAATTCGTCTACAAACAAAATATTATTGCGATATAAAGTAAACGTGAAGATGCAGTATATATACATAGCAGTACGTTACATCAGATTGTAGCTGCATAAGATAATTTTTTGGTTAATATCGAGCGTTTGAAAGTTAGACAATTGGTTAGGTGTTATAAGTAACGATGTCTCAAAACAGGAAATGCGTTGAGGAATCCGGAGTATGTATTTCATTTTATGCAAGCCAGTTTCTCTTTCGTTCGTTTCAACCACCACATGTCTCCCTTTTTCCTCATTCCATCCATCATACACGGTTTGACACTCCAAGTGTATTGGAATCGACACATATCCCCTCGGATTTCTCCACAATAATCCACAAGTCAGGACTCTTATAAGGTGTACTGAACGGCTATATTTTAGTATTTTAGTAAAGAATCAGATCAGTGGATATGTGCAATGTTATATCCAATGGATTTTCATGTTGAACGAAAGGAAAGATGGAATGCGTTGTGTTGTGGGTTTCCTGCAGCTCTGTTGAGGCTAAAAGAGATTCTCTTCAACTTCACACGCATCAGATTCGATTTGAGAGCCCTCACATGCGATAAATCTGCGATAATATAAACAAAAAACGCTGTCAGTTTGATGTGAGAAACATTCACCATCACCAATGATCCATACAACCGATCTACGGAAATGGCCAAGCTAAAACAAGCAAAAAGAAAAACTAAAAAAAAAACATGATTATTTTTGTTTGCATATTTACATAAACTCTTGACCTTACTTAATTTCAGACGAAGTAACTTTGTCTTTGCAACTCGCTTGAGTGATTAGATGTGAGCATTCGATTGTGAAATTCAATATTTTTAATGCAAACATTTACATTTCTCATGTACAACCATGTCATAACGTCTATTTTCTCATGCCCACCTACTTTACTAATCTCCAAAAATCTATAATATTCCTCTGTACAAAGTATAGATTGGAATAAAGAGCATCCTGTGCAATCATGATAGCCTAAAAACAGCTTGAGAACTTAAGTGTGAGAGATGCACAGAAGAAGCCCCATTTCTTATTGTATTGAGCTCAAAACTGCAGAGAATTTTATCATGTCTTTTGCTATCCCATCAAGAGCATTTGTATCATCATCATCAAGATAGCCTGCTACACAAACAAGAAATACCTTCTAAAGAAATGCCGATGCGAGGGTGAACCACCAAACAACGCTCTAGCAGTGCACATGGAGAAAAGACGTTCTATATATAAGAGACGAAGCGTTCAGAGCAGTCACTGTCAGTCAGACTGCAGAGCTGGTTGGGGCAACTCAGTTCAAAAGCGAGCTCAGAGACTATTCACATACGCACTTTGTTGCTATAAAGAAAAGCATGCACTTGCAGCATCACTCCACAATAGTACAACGTTATTCTTCCCATATATATTCATTTGCCAAGTAAAGTAAGTAGTGCCGTTGTTAAATTAATGAAAAAAGCATATGACAAATATAAAAACAGAATTAGCCAAAATCTACACGCGTCAAGTGAACATTTAATGTGTTGCCGTTAAGCACGTGTTAGAGCAATAAACATTCGCATCCAGAAGCGATTGGACAAATTATACTTGTGAATTACGCTTACAATAAACATTCTTTTGTTCCATTATAAACTCCCACAAAATAAAACGTTGTTTGCACAAACTACTTGCCTGGAGGAGTCTACCTAAAAGTCAGCGTGAATAAAGAAAGAAGCCCTTGCTAACAATAGGAACACGTCAGTATCTTGCGACAAATCCACCGAAAGTTAATCCAGCAGAAAAATGGATCATCCACTTCTTATGGACGATTTTGATGATGACATAACGAGCACGAAGAGTGTCTCTGAAGAAGATCTCTTTGAGACGGTAAAGGAAGGAAAGGAAAAGGGCAAGAAATTGCCGAGCCGGAAAATTTCTGAATTTTCCTCAGGAGATGAGCAAGAGCCGGTCGAGCTCAACTCCAGTGACAACAAAAAGAGAAACAAAAGCAGCAGCAGTCCTATTGAAATCAAGGGAAGTCCTGCGAGAGGACTTCATAGTAGGGACAGCACAGACAGCAAAGGGTCACCTCGTTCAGCGTCTTCAGTAGAAAGTACAGGAAACTCCAGGCTGTCAATTTTTAGAGTGCTTACACGACGAACCAGCAACCAGGGCAAGCATAAAAGTAAGTTTTAATGATATAAAATTACTTAGATTGTAATTATTCCTAAATTCTGCTCCTGATGGCTATCAAGCTCTCTACTGTCTTCCACAAATGCATCCGAAAGAAATGCGGAGTAAGAAATGCGTTGTATCGTTAAATGTCATGTGTCACAGCCAGAGTAGAAAGAAATAGCTGATTGTGAAGGCTGTTCATTGACCGAGCTTAATCCAATTAAGCTTATTTTGTCTCCAACAAACCATATTACGCAAATTTGCATCTCTATCTCCGGACACACGATGCATAACAAAGACAAAATATTAAAATGATTTACAATTTCAAGTACGAGGTTAACCCTAATTACACAAGATCAGAGATTGCGCCCATGTTTATGCGTCTTCGTGTATTACATTTTCCTTTCATAAGCGCGATCTATCAACAACTTTTATTGTTAATTCATAACCTACGTCATACGAATTCCATACCATTGATGTCGTCTTTCTTAAATGAACTGCATAATATCTTGACTGTCTGACCACTCTTTGGTTTCTTCTACAACTATCCATGCTTAATCAAAACCTTTCATGTAATGCTGACCAAAACCGTTACCATTTCAATAGTTTGGAAGCAAAACCAGAAATCATTTATTTCATTTTACGACCTTAAAACGCCTACTAAAGGACTTGTTTTATGACCAGTGAAAGCACGAAACCAACATCAATATAGAAAGTTGGAAATACAGTGCTTCCTTTCTGGAGGATATTTTGGGAAGCTGGAAGTAAAAGCCAACCGAAATGGGAGCATTAAACTGGACTTAATGTTCTGATGCTATAAATGAACTGACACAAATAAGAGACACTGGTTATATAAGCTTGTAAACAGACATTTTCATTTTTTATGTTCAAAAGTGTACTTACTACTATGAACAATTATAACACTGTTTTTATCGTAGTAACTTCCAGCCATTAGCACTGGTATGTACCTACATACACTGTGACTTAAAGTTTGGGATTCATAAAGCCATACATTTAATATTGGACATCGTTTACACTGCATTATTTCATGATCTGTCAAGTGATAAGTCATCGTACATGAGAAATGCATCTTTTTGACTGGACAAAAACAGAGGAGCCGAGCCAACATTGAGAAATTGGTACATTGAAAGCAAGATAACGAAAGAGAGAGAGTGGAGTCCCTGTTCTCTCAAAGCTGCTCGCTTCCAGACTATGAGTTACATCTTAAAAAGGCGTGGCACTGATTACCTACATTTTTATTCATAATAGTCTCCAGCTTATTATGTATGTATGTACTCATTGATCCTTTTAAACCGCTTCTCTATGCATATTTCATGATCTGGCAAACATTCGCTTGTTGAAACGTAAGCTTCTCATAACGCTCTACTTTCTCTCTAATTTCATCGTAAGCTCACAGGGCTTTGGAGTTTTTGGAGCATGCATTAATGCGTTTTTTGGAGGTGCTGGCTTACTGATTTCCTATTGACATTTTTCCACCGAGGTTTTAAATACGATTCACTCAAGCATGATGATTTACAGCAAAGACATGCTGTGCAACAAAACGTGAATAAATTCACGAGAGAAAATTTTGTGTACCACATCACAGCTACTGACATTTAGGTTTGAAGTTTGAACTCCGGGTGAATCATCGACATTAATGAGTTTTGCATTAAGTGGTTATCCTGCAATTTAGCATTTAACGATCCATCATTGAGTTTTATCTATTTTGTGTAGTATGCACGCATCACGCACAAATACTTTTATATCCAATTTCCATTAACATTAGATTTTTCGTTTCAATAGGCACTGTGATCTTGAAATGACTGCAGTTTATGGCAGAACAAAGTACATTTACCCAAAAGCATTTTCTACTCATTACCACAGATTTTAAAGTGAAAAATAAACAATATTGCTTCAGAACATAAAATATGCTCATTATAAGTGTTTCATAATAGGTGCATACATCTTTGAAAAATAGTACTACGAAAGTACAAATAGTTGATATTGTTTTGGCGAAATAATCTCACGTTTAGTGTTTACCGCCATACATGTTACAAGTACTTTTTTTGCAAAAGTATCATGATTGAAATGATTGTGCTGAAATGAAGGGAAAAAAGCACCTAGAGATTGCATGAGAGGGGCAAAGTCCAAACTGTGCAAGTCCAAAGTCCAAATTTTCTACTCTCTTGTAAAGCAAATGCTGCTGTTTAGTATGGGAAGTCATATAATATGTGACTAATTCATCATCGATGCAGAATGCAGTGTATCGTAAAGTGAAGAGAGTGTGTGTGTGAAACACAATGGACAAGTCAAATGTAAATGCAAAACTTTGAGTTTGGCATTGGACTCAATATATACTGCTTATGAGACTACTCGAGACTACAAGAAGGTGTAATGTAAACGAGTAGCATGTGTTTTTTATAAAGTCTGCACGTCTCTTCTGCCAGACAAAGCGGATTTATTTGCACCAAGTAGTGTACAAGCGCACTGCAAAGTCAGGCAAAATCATCCTGAAGTCTGCAGTTTTTTATAGCTAACGATGAGATGGGCCCAACACTTAGATAATAGTTTGCTAACTTACCTGTCCACGTAATAATGAACATGTTTTTATGCCGAGATACGCATCTTTCTGAAAGTAATTTACACTGGTGCAGTGCGAAATGTTTTTTTGTTTAGGACAAGGCATTCGAGTCATATTATCTGAAAGGAAAACCATATCTCTTCTCTGCAAAATACTTTTTGAATATTCCCTGCTGTTGCGCACATTTTATAACCCGTTTTTACTTTGGGTTTGTCTATCCTCTTTAGAGACAAGAGTACAAAGAACAATTGAATGTTTTGTAAAATAAAATCTCAGTATATGTTCAGCCATATCACCGTCAAAATACAGAGTAATGCCATAACTTGACTAGCATAATATTGGTGATGGTTCTCATGAAAAGTCTAATAAAATGTACGAGTTCTCCTTTGTTCTTCGTTGCAAAAACAAAAACAATGTTTTTGCTTCCTTCGTCAACTATTCGCTGTAAAATAAGCCCAGTAATATCAATTCAGGTGTATGATAATAAATAGCTGTACATTTCTCTAATCGTTTGCCTATACTAATTTAACTCTGAGAGCGTTTCTATTACCATACAGCGACGAGCTTTTGTTAGGTAATACCAATCTGTAACGCTATGTTTTTGGTTCGGCAAAGCAGAAGTGACTGCTCAAAGCCATAATAACTGTTTTTGAGAGTGGAAAGAACACAATTAGCATGAGCAGCTAGCAGTGATAAATAATACATAGTCGTGATTCGTGATGATTTCAATAAACATTATGCTTAATATAGCTTCACCTGTAACGAAAAGAAGCAATGATTGGTATAATGTGCGCGATTTTTTACAAGTAGGTAAGACAGCGATAAATTGTACATTTGGAGGATACTGTACTATATTTTCAAATGCACGATATGTCTGAAACGAATCACGCAGTGTGCACGTGGACAGCCCAACGCTATGCCGCTGGCAATTTATGCCCTTTCTATAATATCCACTAAATATTAACGATGAAGAATGAAGATATATAGTAATATTGGCGGATATAAAAAACAATACCTATATTTTATACATGCATATAAAATCCTTCATATGTGCTCTTCATCTGTCTAATCAAAAGGAGCAAGCTCAAAACACTTTGTTTATTCGCCAAAACCAGCGTAAAGAAAATCATGTAATCTCTTCAAATATGACAAGGCATGAAGAGAAAGTTGATAGAGATAAAATTAACCGATCCAAGTAAACATATCAAAATGTCAAAGTTTGCAATTTATTTTCTATCAAAATAGACGACAAATAAACTTCGATACTCATACCTACGCTAATAGATTCATCAATGTATGTAATCACCGCTAATTAGGGAGAAAGCTCTTACAATCCTTGCGTCGGTAAATTTCCATCAACATTTATCAACCTAATTTATTGCCAGAAAAAATTCCAAACTTTTCATCATGGTATACCTTTTGCTTAGTCAACCAGTATTAATTTTCCGTTGGAACTACTTACAATCTCAAATAATTACAAAGAGAATATCGTTTCAGCCTTCATAGTGGAGTGGACGTATCCTCCAAAGAAAAGTTAAATTGGGAACATTTTTCATTAAATTTAAAACTTTTCCCAGATAAAGTAGCAACTTCGTAATTGTCGGGATTTCCCCAGAAAAAAAGTCATCTATGTTATCGCAGGAGAAGTAATTAGAGACATTGTAGACGTAACGCGTTTAATCAAGATACTGGGAAAAGACACAAGCAAACGAGACTGTCACTATCAGATTCAAAAACATGACCACAAGAGCTTGTTTTCGCTGAAAACTTGGTTTTAACGTTGAAGAAGTTTCTGTTCCAACTTTTGCTCTGCAAAGTTCAGCACACAGCTAAAAGTTCATTGGTCTTAATTGCAATGACAGATGAGTTGGAAGAAAATGACGTTACTAATACCACATGCCATGTAATACAACATGTTTTGTAACTTTATATGAGCTATATATGCTAATGACTAACCAGATAAAAAACTGCGTGTGCGATGGGATTGTGCAGATAAATTGTAAACAGGGAAATTTCTTGCCTGAATTATCATGTTTTTATGGAGCACACAAAGAGGGTTTTGAGAATGGCGAAGTTGTAAAAAAAAACTGGAACGTGTCAATCATCGCGAGAAAAATGATAATTTTAATTTTAAAGTTCCTTTGAATTATTTATTATTGGTTTCTTTGTAAAAAGAAACTTTGAACACATTAGCATCTACACAACAAAACTCGGTATGCATAAAAACGTGCTGGCATGTCTCCAAATAACGTGCAAATTGACTTGTTTTTATCCCATAGTTTAAAACTAATTCTCATGTAGTTAGTAATTTGAGGTCTGTGCGTTGCCGGTATTGCTACACCACAAATATTGATACTGTTTTTACTTAGCTTTCATTGTTTAGTCGTTTTGTAAATGGAAAGGTTAAAACATGTACTTGGACTTGATTTTGGATGAATCATCAAGCAAGGTTTATCATCCTCCAAATTAAGATTGACACATGAACATTTAGATAAAAACTAGTCTATACCAAAAACGTACATGTGTTTTCTAGTGGCTGCCTGGGCATGCTTTTGCATTTTGCACCAAAGCGATACGTGGGAATTTTTTTCTCATTTTGTTTAAAGTGATCGCAAAAACATTTCGCGGATTATATTACCCGTTGTGAGCAAGTACATACATGTTTCTCAATGTCGTTGCTTTACGGAAAGGTCAGGATATATTTGGGCACAAAGATTTTCACAGCTTTAATAGTTATACGAATTCCGCACTTTCTGGAATGAATTTTATGGAATGGAAAACTTTTTCATACCATCTGTAAATATTGAAGTGGGTGTTTGCTAAACTACCTGCAGCTTGTCATTTGATCTGAAAGTCTGAAGGCGGATTTGATGAAAAACCTGCTTGGTTTTTATTTACCAACCACTTTCTTTTCAGGAGGCTGAACAAACCAAATATTTGTCACAGTACAATCCGGTGTGTTACTATTTTTCCAATATTTGTTTTCATTTTAAAACGAAAAACGAAATTTGTAATAAAAAAGAAGCAACAGATATTTCTTCAGTCAGGTTTTATCGAATTGAACTCCCTCACTCCCCTTTCGTCTCCACACACATGCTATCAAAAATGCAATTTCCCTCAAATTCTGGGTGGGTACATTCAACATTTATATTTTGGAAGAATCTTTCCAATTTCAGAGAGTTATACAGACGTAGACGAAAGCCGTGTTAGTACATACTGCTCAGGCGAAAAAGAAATAAAATGTAGCAATGATATTTCCATATCATTCCTTTCGTATTATTTTTACTGCCAGTCTGCTCAACTATTGTTATCACATCACGTCGAATGGGGAATATTATTCTGCCATGATACTCGTGACACTTTTGGTGACTGTGCACCACACAGCATTTCCACCGGTCTACATTCTACAATGAACATGCAATATTGCATATAAACCAGTTGGTTGAGCAGGTCCTTCGGGACCACAAGAAATATTATCTGCTATGCCATGTCCCTTTTCATCTCATGTAAGGATCTGCATTTTAAATCGAAACGGCTCAGCGTGCCTACTTTCCTGCTTACATTCAATCATTTTAAGTTGCGTGGTCGTGCATTTGTTTGTTTTTACCCTGTCTCCATTCTTCTATTCACGACATTGTACAAAAACAAAAGGAATATATCTTTGAGTTAGTAGCATTATACGAGCACTACAACAAAATCCAGCCAGAAGAATAGTGTATACACGCTTCTTTCACAGTTATTCGGCCTTTGTTTTCACATTGAAGCTTACATATTCTTAAAAAGCAGCATAGCATAGTTCTGTGCGATTCCCTAGACTTCAATTTATTTTCGGAAAACTGCTATGTGGATATTATACTTTCTTTTCAAGAGTATACAAGGGTGTCTCCTTCATATATCTGTTTACGGTTTTACTATGTCCGTGTATGTCTCAAGTACTGAATTTCTGAAACATTTCCCCCTTTTCCCTTCGTCCTCATAGAACCAGATCTTGATTGTTTGCACACTACTAAAAAGTAACAGGACGTACAAAAGAAAGAAAAAACACAAAAAGTGGTGATAAACTGAACAGTGAATAGAACACAAGACATCGTAAAAATCATCATTTTGCACAAGAGAACATAGCTGGAGGCAAGCAAATTGTATAGGAGGGAGTTATATCAGGAGGAGGAAAACTTGAGACGATGAATTGGCCTTAAGGTTTTGAAAAAATATTTAAGTTCTCTTGGATTTTCAAGCTTCCGATTTACTGGATATTATATTTTTTATATGAACGCAACCAAAATGCTGATTCCGGTAGTGGCTTACAAATATTTTACATACTCATGTGGTACACCTCCAACTTTGTTGCTGCTGGAATAATCATGAAAAGTTAAAATGCTGTGTACCAGATGAAACAAAAGTGAAGACAACACACTGCATCCTGTAATAGAGAGGAAATTCATACATATGCGAGGGTTATGTTTAGTACTCATTGAATCCAACATGGAACTCAAACGGAAATGCCCACTGAATTTCCACATGTAATGACGCAACAAACCACTTATGCTTGACCAGAGTGATCTACATGTAACAAGTGCCATGCTTTAAAAAGTTGTTTTACAAACTTGCCATTCTTCCCCTGTTTTACCAGTCAAGTTTGCTGTTGTTTCCTTTATTTGCAATAATTATCCATCTGAAAAGAAGATCCGTAAGATGTGAAGCAACCTGTTTACGTCCTTCATCGGTTGCCACTGCGCAGTTTCCTTTGGTTTTACTTTGCAGATTGTGAAGATAGCCATGATATTTAAAATGTACAAATGAATCAACTAGTTGTTTGCAATGTGCTTGTCTTGGCTTTCATGTAAATTTTATTGCACTCTTACGGAAATCGAGTGGAAAACAACATAAAAAGTATACTAAGGTGTTCATTTTTACTCTGGTTGCAGACTCTCTGACACAGTCTGACAAGCATTCCAAAATGTTTACAAAACTTTAAGAAAAATGCGTATGTAAACGTTAAACGTGTTTCGCAGTCAGCAGTTAATTAAATGGTGTAGAACTGATAACAGTGCTGACACATCTTGTTACATAACTCAAACAAATTTGTCTATAAAGTCTCCATCATTGTTTTTTGCAGAGTTGCACAGGTTATGCTAATGAAATATGCTGAGTGAAATTATTATATAAATAATTATACAAATAGTTAAAAATAATATGCGAGATGTGTACACGAGCTTCCACAACATGACATGTAAATTAAAGCTGGATCCGGCACTCTAAAGCCCAAGTAGATCTTATAAGATGGGTGTTATAATAAACTTTTGCGTTACCGCGTATTTATCAACAGTTACTTGTTATACAGTAGCAAAATATTCATTAATCAAAAGTGACGTTACGGACATTTCTCCTTGCTTTGCATACAAAATATCTAATTACATGAACACGCATTGCACAAGCACTTTGCTATGCTGGTAGGAAACATGGAGGTGATTAATAATTTATTGGCTCGTTTCATCTCTGCAATTACTTACTAGCTTTATTGTGCCCACATAAGCAATCTAATTGACTTAATAACCTCATTTATCCAAACATGCTGTCAGTATTGTGCTGAGGCTGTGATTTGACTCCCTCTTGGAGTCAAAAATGAAATATTTAGCTCAGCGTCCACTTCAAAAGAAGAGGTCACACTGCTGAGACTGTTGGGATGAATGAAAGTGATAATGATGCCTCTATATGAATCGATGATGAAGAGATGCACCAAGTCATGTCTGTCATGTCATGTCGACATAATCATATGAAAATTGTCTACCTTAAATTCCTGTGAGTCAGAATGAAGATCGAGACGCTTGACTCAATGTTTGCACACTTTTCGTCTTGTTTCCAAGCTAAAACTTACATGACTTTGCTTTGACTCTGACGATGAAAGTCATCAGCTATTTGATTATCATTGATTTTACATTGTTTAAACATTCATGTCTTTCAATAGCCATTTTCCTGCAACCTCTCCTTGTCTTGTTGATGAGTGGTTGTGTAAATATTATGGTTGCGAGAGGCAAAAGAAAATGAGGATGAAACCCCAGCGCTCATTAACTTTTCTATGCAGCACATCTTCTCGTGCCAAGCACAGGATCGCACTTACTCGATATCTCCTTTCATCTTGTTTGTTGCAAAACAATCGACAAGGATGGTAACTTGAGTGAAGATTTATGACATTTAACATTGGTTTGGAAAGTGTTAGCACCATTTACAGGTTAGCAACTGGCTGCTCAAAACCTGAGATCAATAGGCCACCGTAATCAAAACATTCATACGAGTGCAATAATATGCATCTACAAAGATAATAATTATTTTATTCATAAGTTGGCTGGTTTCTTCTTGATTCAAGTAAGCTGACTTTTTGAAAGTGATTAAATCAGTTGCACATTAATATCTCCGGGTTCTTCAAATGACATGACTAAATAAGGTTATCAAACAATACGATACATATTTCTGCAATGATAATCTATAAACTTTTTTATCTATGACCATTTATCTGTTTTTCGTTTGAACAAAATGTAATATTATGTAGTTCTGCTTCAGAAAAAACTAAAACAGGGCAAAGTTATTTGACTCGCACTCTGTAATCAGTTTCCGCATTGCTTTCTCATGGATTTAAAAATGAAAACTTCTTACAACAACCAAATAAGTCATATGCATTGTACAATGAGTACATTGACCTATCCTACATTATGGCAGCGTTATTTGCAAAATTACCATAATTTGTCTCTATAAACTGCACTGTTTGAGTAAGAGTGCCAATAACAATCGTATAATGAAAATATATCATGAAAAGATATGCTGATCAATTGGAAAACGCTGAAATTGCTTTTCTTCATGACAGTCTTGTCTGATAGTTTACGTTGCAAAATTCTGTGTAGTACATGAATAGGTAACAGAAAAATGTACACACAATCGTGTTCATTAGCAGCAGTTATTCCAAACGCAAAAGGCAATGTATTTTTAAAACTCTTTCCTAGAATTGGTATTCATACCGAGTCAACCACACAGTGGTGCGTATCATGAATAAACAAAAGTGCCTCATAGAAAGCAATTTTCTTCAGCATCAGTTTTCCAACCGAGTACGTACCATTCTTAAAAACAGCGACACAAAAAAATACTCGCTTGTTGTACTTCGTCCTGACGTCGACTCCGCAGAGCTGTCTTACTCGTTGGTAGAGAACAGAAAGGGTGACAAAAATGAAATTTATGGTTTATGAACTCGTGGCCATGGCCGAAACACTTGAGGAAAGCCACTTGAAGCACTGTACGGAACACTGAAACGGGTTATGTGAAAATGGAAGGACAGGAGGAAGTACGCAACAAAACAAGCAAAAAGAAAAGGCATGAATAGAAAGAACTGTGTGTAATGCCAGCAGCAGCGTCAACAACCGAGGCATGGCAAAACATATCAACATCCTCATCAGCATCCTACTCCGCCTCCGCAAAAACGCATTAGAAAGGACACAAGACGCACATAACTCATACGCTGGATATCTCTTATGAATCCTAAACCTGGCATTCTTTCTGAACGAACGTATAAACTCACAACAACGACGAGAAGACTATCTTTGGCTCCTTCCGGGAATATGAGAAGATATTATGACTTCAGCTTTATAGCTGTACATGCACACACACAGACATTTACTCTGAAATATGCTCTGTAAACATTTACAACGTGAGTATATCAACTTCGCGCATATGACTCCTTCCAGGTTTCATATAGCATCTAATCCGTTCCCGTAATCTATTGTGGAAATAACAAAGACGCAAGAAACCAGGAACCGTTGCGTTCTTGTTTACCAACAATAATGACGGAACTGTTCTCACAAAATTCTTAACATTCAGCTTATTTATTTGAGCGAGGAAGGATTTTAGGGCATACACGTGCAACGAGAGTACATGATATTGATAACGTAATGAGATCTCTGAATTGTGTACTGCAAATGAGAGAAATCGTTAAACAGTAGAATGGACGATTATGATCACTTTCATTACACAAGTCTCATCGCAGCTTTTCATCTTCAAGTGAAGTTTTTACACTCTACAATAATCATAATCGTAAAATGCGTCTAGTCAGAGGATTGTACGGAAACGTAAAACGAGAAATGCATTCTCTGGTTTCTCTTACTACGAGCACAACATGTTAAAAGGAGGTTTTCAATTTTACGAAAATAGTTTTGATACAATGGGTAGAATTCTTTCAAACTGCACATGAGACATGCATGAAGTGCGAGCAATACTATCACTGAAATATTTTGATGATCGAACAAAAAACGCAAAGCTGCGTATAAAGAGCTTGTACTTTTGTCCTTCCCCGATGCTATGAAAGAAGTGAAGCTGAATATATAACAACAGAGCTTGATGTGTACATAGAAAGCATTTTAGAATTTTAAACATTTCCTGGTGGTCCCATTTATTGTTCATGCTAACAAGTGCAGGTTCGAAAGAGGGTCGCTGACAAGCGAGAGGGATTATAAAAGAAAAATGATAGTATAGTGTAACCCTCTTAGCGTGAGAGTAGAGTCATCATCATCATAATCGCTTAAAGTAATATATTTCGCTGTGCTGGAAAAACAATAAAGCACGCATAACTGCTTGAAGTTTACCGTCAAAATGAAACTCTGTGTAGTCTGTGATGTTGCTGCAGATAGGGAAATATAATTTTATGCATAACTTTTGATGGCGGTAGTGGTAAGAGGGTTACATGATGATGATAGAATTTCCTGGTATCATTATTAAGAGAAAATCTTCCCTGGAAAGCGAAAGCTGTATTTTTCTGCTCGGAAGCCATTATGCACATCCGTTTTCACGAGAAAAGTGTAATATCAAATATAACACGCGCGCACACACCACATCAACTTTCAAGAATACGTCCATAAAAAAACAGTCTGACGGGAGGACTTTATTGTTCACAACCTTTATACATTTTATGATACAAAGAATGCAAAAGAATGGTTGATGAGATGCATAGTACAATACTTGTTCTCTTTTCTATACAAAAAAGGAATAGTTGGTGCACACCTAAATGCTCCATACCAAAATCACCAGTATACTATAGTAATCATCGTCGCGTAAAACAGTGTATATTACATGGGTATATTATATCAGAAAGCAAGAAATTGAGCTCCTTACACAGTAATAATAATCTCGTACCTATCTCTTTTCTCGTCTTCTTCTGCTTTCATTCGAATACATTTCTGCTACTTAATACTTTCTACCTAAAAAAAAGTTTCCTCCTTTCTCTTTTTCTATCTTCCTTTCCGCCTTCCATTTTTTCGTCTGGGTTTTCTTGGAAGCTACTAAAGTAAAACATGGAAGTAGAATCTTTTCGTACACATATTTTCTTGTTGAAAAAGCACTTCTCGAGCATTATGTTTGCATGACGAGCTGTGAGGCATTTTATACAGGGAGGTAAACGAAGTTTTGGCCTGGCACATACATACACACATACATTTATAATACGTGATGCTTCGTTTTCTGCAAGTTAAGCACGCATCAACCATCATGCTCTTTAAGTTGCAAGCTGCTACTTCCACCGTTTCCAAAATACATGGTACTCTTCAACTGCGATTGCCATGTTTTTGAGACGATACCACCACGATATTCTGGGAAATGCTTCAGGGAAAGAAGAGGAGTTCAAGGAACGTTTTTTCTTGATGATATTATTACGGATGAACGGTTAGTTTTTCTGTCGTGGTGAGTTGTAGAAATGGGATCCCACATAACAAACACGTTGCATACATGTGAGTGTGAAATGAATACATGTATGAAATTGGAGTCTTATTTTTTCATGAAATCAGAGAGTATGGACAGATTTGGGGAACTTATAACATTTCAAAGAAAACTCCGTAAATTATTTGCCATGTCCAGCAGCGCTGTCCGGTTTATCAAATTGCCAGCAGTCTGGAAATTGACAGAAATGTCAAAGTGATATCTACTGCGGAATATTTGTCCACTGCATTCATAAAAAATTATGCTGATGTGTATCAATATCGTATATTAGTATTGACTAGTGCAATTTTATAAAAGTTGTATGAATATAACATCAACTACTCTGTGTTTCTGAAGATGTAAAAAAGTGTGTGTATTCATATATAACTTGGCTACTTTCACCTTCCCCAAATTCTTTTCTTTTGCGATTGTGAGACGAGAGAGCAGCAACCTTTCTCTTTTTGACACTTTCACATTCATCCTCCTTTCACGCCCACTGAGTCTCATGTTTACTTGAGTATATTGCCCAAAACGTATGAGAGAAGACTCCAGCAAGTAAATAACACTTTTTTTTACTTTCTGAAAGAAAAGTTTCCAAAAAAACAGATTTTTCATGAACCCGTCAACAGATTTACATTCACGGGGAAAATGCCATCCATTTTTTGGAACATTTTCTTTCAAAATTTTGTGTCCTGAATAAAACTTGTTCATTTGTAGAAAGAGCACGAGCACGGATTCCATATGTGTGCGGAAAAGGGGAAGCAAATAAGCAATACAATCATGAATTTGTAAAAAAAGTGAAAGCTCCATAAATTGTAGACGAGTGGGAGTTCATGTTGGACAAACGTTGCGAATAAGAATAATCATACTAAAACTCAAGAAAACCTGTACTTCTCTTTTTCCTCTCATTCAAGGTTGTATGAATGCATTGCCTGTTCTGACTGTTCTCATCATGGCATTGTCGTTTCCGAAAATGAATGCGTAGAAGAGAGAGAGAGAGAGAGAAGTAGAAAATTGCTGAGCTTTCAAGGATATATCACGTTCAGAAACTTTCCGACTTTACTGCCTCGAGTTTCTCTGCTGCCCATGCATGTTGTTATGTTGCCTGCTGCCAGTCGGATGCTTTTACATCTTGTCCAGACAAACACACAACACAGTTGGGAAAAGAGGAAGTGGGCATCACTTGCTTAGAAATAGACAGTCGTAGAAAACAAAGTACACCCGCGTGCTCCTAAAACAGACATAACTGATCGTGTGAGTTCCTTTTCTTCTTCTCCTCTTAACTAAGAATCCTAAAAACTGTTCTGGGAAGAATAAGATGAGAAAAAGGAAAGTTTGGACTTTTTGTTGTTGTCCTTACTCTTGCAACCACTTTCCTTTTCATTGCAGTAGCAACACAAAAGACTAAAGTCTGGTCCCAGCAGAAAGAATAAACTCCTTTACTTTTTATGTACAGGAGAAAGTGGAAACTGGTCAAACATAGCAGACATGCCTATTAGATATTATGTTGTTGGCTCATTCCACAGTATACACGAATCCAATGAATTTTGAATCCTGAAAACGAAACGAGCTGGGAATTCTAAGCTTAGGAAATGAATGTCACAAAGGTTTTTGTTGGCACGGACCGATCTGCAATTGCAATGCGTAGCCAGAATCGCCATTGGATTTAACGGGAAATTCTTGCGACGATTTCCTTCATTGTTGAACCTATCGAAAGAAACGTAATGGTAGAAAGGCTTAAGTCAGTCGATCAGCTAAACATAACCTCTGGCTCACATTCCGTTTGCCAGCATGTAGGTATTTGCTGTGTTCGCCAATATGTCTAATAATCGATCCCTTTTTATTGGAACTGCATGTATCCCAAGACTAAAACCAGAGATAGTTCATGCTTGTTAGGATGCTATCTCCACATCCTCATTGCAGTCATACTTAAAACCTATTTTATGAAAGATACGTACTAGATACTGATCACAATCTAGATAAAGCGTATACTTTCATTATGTGATCTAAGACGTTACAAAAATGTTTTCTTTAAAATAAGCTCCGTATAGTTTGAGAATAAGTGAATGGGGAGTGACGATTTAAATGACGAAGATGAAGTGAAAGAGTTTTGTGATGGCAAAAAAAATGGATTTCTTTCACAAAATTTCTACCGTGAGCAAAGTTTTTCTCCCTCGAGAGAGGAAAGGGAAGGAGTACGAGGGAAATAGTGTTGAATTACCAATGGATGAAGAGAGAATGTGTAAATACGCAGATGAATAGATGAAAGGATTCTTTTTGTTGAAAAAATAGCAAGTTGTTGGAATATGTCCTTCTTATAAGGTCTATGGAGTTTTCTATAGGTTGCTCCTGCAGTTTTGTACTGAAATTCCAATTTGAAACTTCTTCAAATTACTTGTTACGATCTCAAATTTTACTTTCCCATAATTGCTCATTTTTCCTTTTGAATTCTTTCCAAAGAAAGAGCTTCTCAGGGAAGTTAGGGGAGCTTTTTGGCAGCTCAATAAGTATTCAACTCTACCCTAGAGCTTAACAAGTGCGTAATGTTTATTTAAAATACGTGAAAGTGCGTGATGGCATAATATCTATAAGAGCCGTATGTCTGGAATTTTTAAAAAATGTTAGAATTTAATGTAGACTTGCAAATTGCGATGCGAGATATTGCCTATATTGAATTGTTCAAGTGAAAAATACTTTTCTGTACTGTTCATTCATCTATAAAACCATAAATGCTTAATAAAAGTTGAAAAGAACCTCAATGTTTGTGAAAAAGTATGGTAGGATTTCTTGGCAGGAAATCTTTTTAAAGAACTTTAATTTAATTTTAAGGACAAAAACTAGTTAAAATGGTTCGGACGACAATGAATTCAAGGATTTAGTGGCCGTACTCAAGGTCGTCCCTGTAGCACTTATTAAACACGTATTCAAATTGCTAATATATGGAATCATCAATCATAGACGAAATGAAACATATGACACATCATAACACCAAACTCTGTGCCAAATTTTACGAGCATCTTTGAAAAGGATTGAATAAAATTCCAGTGCAATCTGGCTGGTGCTTAGCATCCCACAAAGATTATAAACACGCCACGCAGCATCACCGCAAAGTAATCATAACAAACATTGAATCAAGTTTCCAAAGCATATACAATATACGAGGAAGTAGATAAACGCGCAACAAACAAAGGCTCAATCTTAAACTATGTATCTCAATTTGTAAGCAGTCAAAAATTCATCCATAAAAATTATTCGATATAGGTGCATATTTTCAGGTATTTATTTATGTTCCCTTTCCTTTAATAAAATATTTGCAGCTCTCATGAAAACATTCTCTCACTGATCCTAGAATTCAGAATACTCATAAAAGCAAGTTATAAATATTGGTAGAATGCAAACCATCTTTTTTTTGTACTCATCTTCATTTTAAGGGACATTTCTTCGTGTATGCTTTTGTGTAAGTGGTGAATATATGATATCACCAACAACAAGTTCCTGGAAAATATCAAAAATGGGCATTGGGATCGCGTACACAAAGAAAGTAGTTGGTTGGTTTGTAGAAAATACATATTATCCATTAAATTTTATCGTCAGCCTGAATTGACAATCAATTATTCCAGGTATTTGAACATGAAAGCAGTATTGCTGGAGATACCCATTTTTCTCTTTTACGGCCAGAAACATCTTGTTTCGCTGCAGATTTATGACTTGATCGCAGCATTTTGTACTATCCAAGTATAGCCACACAGCAGCCACTTTCGTTTCCACAAGGAGCTTCTCTGACTATGAATACTTGCTAATACATAGTTTTTCCATGAGAAATCTGCTTGGTGGATCCGTTTTATTTGCTTGTTTTGTACAATAAATTTGCCGGAAACCACCAGCATAACTACTTGTTTATTTTGTGTTTGCTGTGGCTTTCACGTATTGTCCAAAAATATTACGAGCGCTTCACTTCCCCTTTCAGTAGAAAACTTTGCAGCTATTCGTTTGTAGTTTTAGCTTTTTCTCATATTTATGCTTCTGTGCTCATTTATTTTAGTTTCAGGGTACTACGGACATTCTCAATAGGTGATTCGGATTGATCAGTTAACCTAGTTTGACCGCTTATCTGAACTTCTGACCAATTTAGGTTTGCAAGGAATTACGCGGTCTGAGAGCGTTTTGAATGGCTTGCTGGTATCCAAATGTTCGTTTCCATTTGCCTTACAACTTATAACATAGCCAGTGTTTGTATTGCGGCGTTCGTATTACAATACAAGATCTTTTTTGGACCCGCTTTGACAAAGACTATCTTTCACAGCTTATTGTTCATAATTCATACGCACACACTATGTGTTTTATATATTTTTCAATCTTAAGTATGTTTTATTATAAGTTGGTAGAGTGCAGGTCGATGATTGTTTTCAGTAGTGGATGCATAAAATAAATTTCTCCGCCTATTTTTGTAGTTTCAGTCAGTGTTGAGTAGCCTAAGTGAAAAGCTTGCTGGATAGTAACAGCGACTGCACAGCGTAAGATATTTTCCAAAGCTCGGGTTTTGTGATGACTGTCCCACTTCTAAGTTGTCCTTGATTCCTGTGAGCTTCTCTTTTCTCTTAGGTTCTCGTAACGGCAATGGTAGCACTCTATGTAAAGCGTACGAGAGCTGGCTCCTCATAGTTTGTAAAAAAAGTTTCTATCTTCATCTAAAAGCTCAATAAAGAGAGACAGGCTATAAAGTGAAAGGAACGAGGTCACCTAAAGGATTCTGCATCTAGTGTAGGGGAAGAAATGCTAGTGCGCCAATGCTTTTGTGAAAACTTTTCAGTAAATGTATTCAGCAATTCTGGCCATATTGTACTGTTTTGTCCTTGCTTAACTCAATATTTACTTTGTGCATCCTCTTACATACGTTACATCCAACAGAATTATACATTTTGCAGCTGGAAAATAAAAAACAATGAAATTGAAGCAGTAGCATACTTAGTACTTCCCAGTGTTCCACTGCTCCCATATTTCAATTTTCAATTGAAAAATGTTAAGTGCATGCATGTAGGATGAAAATTTCCATTTTAAAGTGAACAAAGAGTAGTTTCAAAAGAGAGTCACAGAAAACGCTCATATTGCTGCTAGTTTGGAGTGGAAAGGAAAATTTAATTTTTTGACTTGGAGTACTACTGTGTTTCAAAAGCTTTACTGAACTTTCAAACTCACATTACTACTGATGAGGATATGTAATGAGATATAAATAATGTTTTCGGTAATGTGGTTTCATCATGATAATCTAAATTATTTATGTATGCTATTTCTCATGATCACGATAATGCATATGCATACAAGTCTGTATATTTCCAAACGTGTAACAAAATACGATTTTGGTAGCTTCAAACAGAAAAATCCCATATCAGGTTTGAAATTCTAGAAACCAGTAGAAAATGTGATACCAGCAACAAAACCATTTTTGGATCATCTTTCTCTGCCCACGCACTCCAGAACTTTGGTTTCTTTTCTTGGTCTACGCTACACTCCAACAATCCATAAGCTGAATTATACATTTATATTGCATTACATCGAATCAAAGCAATCAGAACGGACTTTGAAAGCGTAAATACATGTAATGAAATACATGAAATGTCAAAATTGTTGCTTTCACTGATACTAGCCACTGTTTAATTTTTTTTAACTGCGCTTCAATCCTGTGAATCATGATGATAGCATGAAAAAAAAATTCTCTTAAAAATTCAATTCAGCTGTAAAAATATAAAATGTATTTTCTACATGCAAGATTTCCAGTTGGAAATTATTCTAGAGAAAGGCATTCAAGTAGCAGGAATTCACAAGGCGTGTACAAGCACCTAAAAGCCACTTTTGTGGACCCAGACCTCTTGTACAATGTAATTCTGTTTTGGCTCCATGCAGAGAGCATTTTTGGACCAGTGAGTTGGGGGAGAGAAGGAAAAAAGAAAGGAAACTTTTCTCATGGAAATGCATGGAAAATGCCTATTTTCATCCTCCAACTCCTCTCACTTACTTATTGTTACACTACAAGGAGCACCGTCAACTACAACAGCAAATAAATGTAGCAATGCATGTGTATAGTATGCATGAATGCTTGGGATTTTCTCGAATTGAAGGGAACTCAGCGTCTTTGTATGTGTATGAAAAGAATTGGTTGAAAGAGTTTCTTCTCAACTCTAAAGATAGGGAAAAAATGTTCTCCAGCTGCAAGAATAGTTCCGAATATGAGAAGAAAGGAGGTTTGTTCGCTACAAATATGTATGCATCCGACCAAAGTGAACTTGGATGTGTGCTGATGCATTGAACAAGATTCGTTATTGCGGCGGCAGCAGTGGTACTCGTGGTAGAAGATGAAAAAAGTGATGCCGAGATTCGGATCGCTCGATCGATGAGATTTCCCTTTCTACCAAGCGCAGGCTCCCATCTTTTTTTCTAACCTTACGTATCTGTCTCTCTTCTCTTCGTTAACATCTCATCTTCTCTTCTGTTGTTCTTCTGGCTGCGATATTACTACTCTGGCTCCAAAGCTTCCACATACATTCTCCATCCAGTTGCAACATAGACGTCCCTCCACGGGGACAACTAAGGGAAAGATAAAGATAAAACACGAACATGGACTTTTATGGCGTGTGTCTCCTACTGATAGCGCTCATACTCCTCATATAATATTATGCTACATTGCCACATACATTCATACATTATGCATATCTCATACAGCACAAAACACAAATACGAGGCTTTCACTCCCTTTTTCTGTTGGACTATGCCAATTAAACAAGAATATTAACTGGCAACTAGGTAGATATTATTATACGCATGAATGCACATTCACACGAATACATTGTTACAGATTAGACGGTAGCCTTTTTAGGGGATAAAATAACTAGAAGCATTAGATTATAGAGATCTGTTGGTGGGTTGGTAGGGATTACCGCTGACTGGAAACCACATCTTGATCCTTATGAAAACAACACAGGGATTGGGGAAGGATTTGACTTTAGAAAATCTCAGACTACCCCAAACCCTAGCCATCTGCCTTTCACCACACACCACGCAATTTCCCCATTTTCCACTAATTTCACACTGAAGAACAAACACTAATAATGTATGACAAGTAGCTCTGACTGGAGAAGATGGAGGTAGAAAATAAGATACACAGATACTTTGGTAAAGTGTATTTTCTTCTCCACTGATTGTCAAAAATGAAGTAAGAAGGGAACCCAAACCCTCCAACAGAGCTGGCAAGGGAAAAAGAAAAAAAGAAAATGTTCATCTGGAAAAGAGAATCTTTAGAGATAAAAAGTATTCAATGTTCTTGTGCTGGAACCTCCTCTTTCTTGTTCCGTTGTTTGTAACTTGAAATCTGTAGAGAGATTTTTAGGTTTTCCTGGGCGCGTAGTTGTATTATTAGCTCTTCATTATCTACAATGCATCTCCAATTTCCTGTATAACTTTATATAAAACCGTTGAATGAGCTTGATGATCCGACTGAAAGTGAATGAATACATCAATTGCAACTCCAGCATTCACTTCTGCTGACTTCTTTCAAAAAAAAGTTTCCACTTGTGTAGTGAATATTTGATTAAAATGAGTGCCTATATGTCGTTCATGATATATGATTTAAATTAGAAATAATATTGCAGTCGTAGCATTTACAGCAGCCGTTGGACCTGGCTGATGTTTCTTCTAAATTGTGCTTTATCTATGCTCCATCATATACTTTCCAAGTAATATTGTGTCGGCAGTTGTAAGGACATAAAAGAATGTTGTAGACATGAGGAATTTGTGATGGAGAAGGAACGAGGTTCAAGCTATGAACAAGGGCTATAACCTTTGTCGCTTCTTGCATGTGAATCCTTGCATTAAACAAAGTTGAAACTACGTGAGTATTTTTCGAAACAAGAAGAGATGCTAACAAATGATAAGCAGTAGAGAGCAAGAGTGAAAGTTTCACGGATGCATTTTTCCATGCATTACATAACATAGCAGATATCTTTCCCCGAGTCTCATGAGTTGTGCTATATACTAATCTTATATTTTACTTGATCTTTTCTGTTCTGTGTAGAACTACAAGATAATTGGATTCAAACGAGGGAGCCCGTTTTGGATGGAGTCACGTTCTGCGTCAAATTTCTAGGGAGTACTTTAATTGACAAGACTGGGGCATCTGATGCAGCTGAGGCAACGAAAACTGTCATCCAAATGGTAAAATTAACTTACACATATCATTCACAATTTCCAAATGTACATGGGGAATGAGAACTTTCCTTCCTTCGCCATCTAGCACCACTTTTAAACACAAAGTGGAATCACACCAAAACTCTGAAACATACATAGAAAAGAAGCTTATGCAATTTTTACTATTGTTGTAGGTGAAAGCTGGACAGAAGACGAATCGTGTAGGATTAAAAGTGAGCACTACTGGAATTACACTTCTTGAGCCAAACTCTGGAGAGACTAGACTCGAAATTTCAATTTACGAGTAAGGGATCGTGACATTGTAAAACATTAATGAATAAGTACAATTAATTTTAAACACTTTTGCTGAATGTCGTCTTTTGTTCTACTTTTGCAGCATTGCTCATTGTTCCACTGATTCAAGTTTCCCCAATGTCTTCTCATTCATCGCGACAAACAAAAATGATGTGAACGAATGCTATTGTTTTGCAACACGAAAGAGGAAAATGGTAAGCTTAAAAATGCACCCCTCTACCATGCTTGAGAAACCTTTTCTTGTTTCATCAGATTTATAACCAATTTACTGCTTTTATTTATAGGCCCAGCAAATAACACTGACGATAGCACAGTCTTTCAACCTGGCGTTCGAAATCTGGCAGAACTCCAGTTTAGAAAAGGATACCTCAGATCATTTTGGAGCACCTGAAAACGTCAGAGTCATTGTTGGGAGCACAGATTCTGCGAAGAGCTGCAGTAGTACTGGGAGCATTGGTACTAACCACAACCCTGTCGAAGATATCCGAAGCGGTCAATGGGTTCATTTTGACGAGGTGGATGAAATCACGGATGCCATCAACAGCTTTAACATGGTAGCCCTAGCCGCCCCCTTCTCACAACCAGACAAGGCTAGAAACTCCTCAAAAATTCAACAGTCAAATCTTTCAGATCATGAAGATTTGCTAATTTGTTTAAACTAACGATGAATAGGGGTGATTATAATGTTGTCGTTATACGAGAATAACTAATTATTGCAAGCTTTAAATTTTATTTATATGTCCGCTGTTTTTATGATAGACTACAAGTAGAAGATGTAGCAATTCCAGTGTCATTTTTATTGTTTTTAAAAGCATTTTATACACATAATTACTAATTTTTTAAAAATAATTCCTTATGCCATATAAATTTATTACTTGAATTTTTGTTACAGAGTTGGTTTTGAAAGAATGTAAACTAATAGCTGCTTCGACATTGTGATTTTATAGAGAGTGTAATTTTAAGAATTCAAAAGATCTGTGTGGAATGGAAGCCGCAAGGGGTGCTAAGCAAAGCATATTAACGTTTTCGAAGCAGCGAGCTCGACTACAAGTTTTATTTGTCCCATTTATATACTTATACATAATAAACATAAGATGCACAAAACTAATCATTAAAAGTTGTTAGTTTAGATTTAATGTGAAGTAAAATAAGATATGATGAAATGCAAGCAAAAATATTAAACATAGTTTTAAATTGTTTAACTGCATTTAGAAAATGATGTACTGATCATTAAAGTAGTTATTTTTGTTTAACTTTCAATGATTTTAAACCTCGTCGAATACACAATGTTAATACGCAACTCAACACGTAAATGTACACGTGTTTTTAGAATTCACAATCACAATCAAAATACTGGAGAAATACTAATGTCTGTATAATTTGTGTTGATTCTATTAAAAAATTAGAGAGTAATACGCATAAGTCATGAATCTACGTTTATCGTGCTATGCCATAAAATAAACTGATATTGTGCTTAAAATAAATTGTGATCTAACTATAGATAAAGCTTGAGAAGTAATAAATTTAAAACATTATTGAAAGCAGCATTTTATTTCGTGCGCTTGTCAACTTTAATTTACTGAATCGTTGGAATTTAGTGACTCATGCAATCAGAAAAATTAAGTTCAGACTTGTTTTAAATCGTTATGTCACTTTTACGTTCTCAACTCGCTTTCTAATTTTCCAATTTGAACAAATTTCAGTTGTGTCCATGTATGAGAAGGACTATGATATGCCATCAAGTCACATAGATTTTAATTTAGGAACACTACGCAGTGTTTTGATCTATTCCAAACTTTTCACATATAGTTTGTCAAATCACAGAATGTCAAAAAAGTTATAGCTAACTTCTTGAGAGTTGATCTTAAGCCAGTGGTATTTATTTTTGGTATAACCTATTCATCATCATTAAACTGTGGGTTTTGCGTTTGTACCATTTTGTAGCTCCTTTCCTTATGCATAAAAATCGAAATCGGCTTGATGAACACGTTAAATAAGCAAAATCAATCCGTTGGTTAAAAAAGTTATACGGAAATTATCATTGTTAAATAGAGGCATAACTTTTATAAAGTTAAAGTAATTTGGTACTATCTGACACGTTGTTCATGTACTCAGAGAAGCAGAAAAATGATGGCAGCAGAAACTGTTTCACATATTGGTCGCGTTATATAAGTTTCCAAAAGGCGAGAAGGTACTATATATCATATAAAAATAGTGAAGTTTAGAATTAATTACTACTGCGCTCATTTAATTTGGCCACACAGACCATTTTTCGATTCCTCTTGGTTCTCAGTAAAGGAAGCGTCACAGCACCAAATAATATCCTTACGAGTTATCGGAATAATATGTGGTTGACAGTGGCATGAAAAACAAGCGTAAGCGTATACGAATTTCCAAACGAATGCATCACCGTTATTTAGCGAGTTTATCACCCCAATTTCGATTTTTCGTGCTTCAAGTTAGCAATACTAATAAAAGATATTATCCTTTGAAGAGTATGGACTTGGTAGAACATAATTTTACCTATTAAATCCGACAATTCTACAAGCGTTTTCATTTCCTAGTATTATCATAATCAAATAGGTTTTCATCTACCCAAGAGCCCACTCAGAAAATGAAAACGCAGATGGGCAGAAGCAAAATGTAATCAAGGCCTATTAAACGTATGTCATATTCAATTTGTCTTGTGCAACACGACTTGAGATCATGTGTGTTTCACGAAAATTCTACGTCTTTAAAGATTTCATTTTATATTTCATTTTTTCAACCGATCAATTTCCAGTACCACAGACAAGGCCAAAACTTTCAGATATCTAAAGTACATGTTGTGCGTTTATTGGTGATATATGTATAAAATAATGTTTAATCTGATCATTATGGTTAAGCTCCAATGCTCTCGTTATTTCATAAAGCAGCAAAAAATCATACAAAAGCAAAATGCAAATTCTGTGGGACTCATGTACTCGAAAACTTTCAAGTCTCCTTAATTATATGCCTTCTTCCTCCGTTTACACATAAAAGGCACAATCAACGACAGCACAAATTGCAGATTTATTCTAAATCCTTTGAAGCTCTATTCATTGGTAAAAAGAACACCTTGAAGGTCATAAATAACGAACCTACGGCTCCTTTGAAAACTGTACAACATGGAACAGAGATTGTGTATTGTGTATTATGATAGTGAAAGTGGATCTATCAAAGGGTTTCACAATAACTTCCATAAGCACAACTGCAACATACGAGATACAAAAAGTCGATCGTCAGAAAAATCTGTAATAGACTTTCTCCATTGAAATTTAGTAAAGGTAAAAATGCTCAGATTGCAAATGTAAATGTTGCAAGCATGGTTTCACAAATTAATTCATTTTTGTAGCTCGAGAGTCTAGAACGTTTCAAAGATACTCTGACTTGGCTACCCGTTCAAATAATGCACGCTTCATTAATAATAATATCAGACCGAAATTCGTACTTTTTTCGTGCAATAAGGTTTAAATTTTTGGGTTTCGCAACAACGCATAATTCATGCTGGCCAATAGTCAATGCTCTTAATGAGGACTTGGACTTGCCAAAGTTTAGTAAGCAGCTTACTAGCGCTGTTTTACTGTGCTGCATTTCTCTGCAATTGACTGGATTTGATATTCATGTGTATACCCGTTTTCAGTTTCATTTTACTGATAAATAATACGTAATGTATCTTGCGCAAACATTATTAAACACGTGTTTTCATAAATTTATCTTTAAAGCATAGCTGGATTGAAATTAGCAGTACTACTCTATAAATTTTCATGATAAGGTGTATAGATTACCAATTTAGTGAAATAAATCTGTCGTAATTTCTGGAGCATGATAATGATAATAACATGCATGAGTAATAGAGAAAATGTGGAGCTGAAAAGGTCAAATTTCCTCTTTGTCTAAGTCTATAGAATTGGATAAATCGACAAGTGTATGTAGTTTCAATGACCATACTTTTTACCATGAATTTAGCGACCAATAATGAGGAGAAATGTATAGTGCATATGAAATGTAGGGGATTGTGAGCAAATAGAATAAACGAAATTGATGGAAAATAGGTTTAGTCTAAAAACGGGAATAAGAAATTCTGAGTGAGTGCGTACAAAGAAGGCAAGACGAAAATGATATGTACATATATGTGTCTTTTGAGTTTACAGCATTAGAAGAACCGTATGCTTGTATAAGCTTTTTTGGCTGGTTTACCCCTGACGTGCAGAATACTGAAAACGGTAGAAATGGCAGAATTCATTTTAATCGAATGGAGTTGGCCAAGCGTGATTCTCTCAAGGTTACAGCGCTTCTTCCAGAGAGCAGAGAGGAGGATATTCACTCATAATATTATCATCTACTAGCTATTCATCCCTTACATCTGCTTGCGTGTAAACTGCTTAAGATTGCTCTTTTTTAATGCGGAGCACGAACAAACAAAGGATTCGTTAACGGTCAACGCTTTCATTCCCGCACAATATCGAATGAAAAAAGTTTGGGCACTTGTCCTTCTCGACTCCTTAGAGTAATCCAATGTAATGGAAGCATATATGGATCAAAAGGTCTTTACGGCATGATGGATGGAAAATGAAAAACGAAAGGATGTACTTGTCTTGAAGTAGATTAATAGCTGAATGCATACACGGATGAAAATTGCGATGTGCTTTCCCTATAAAGCAGTCTAACTGAATATTATATTGAATACATACATCAAACTTTTAAGCGTTCTTTGAATTCATTACTCATAATGATGGTGAAAATAAGTTCAGAGACTCATATAAGCGGAAAACTTGTACGAACTTTATGCTGTAAAATGTTGCACAATGAAATTCTGAAAAATCTTTCCCATGCGTTATCATCAACGTCCTTTTGTGTCTGTTATAGCTAATAATAAACGTGCAAGTGTTGGCTCAGATTTTTTAAACCCTGGCCATTTATAACGGGGAAAGGACCTTATCAGCTCAGCCATGGCCAGGTTAAGGTAAGCATGAAAGGTGATAAATGCGAAGGCGTGAAAAGATCAATGCTGCTGTAGAGCACAAAAATCATTTATTGCTTTCACTTACCGACTTTCTCGCATAGATAAATTGATTTTACTTCTTTAATGAGATAGACGCTCAGCTAGTCCGACGCAGCGGCTAATGACAGAATAGATTTAATCATGACTTCGTTGCATGATGTTTGCGAGTTGTATAAAACAAGACAGCAAAGTTAAGTGTAAAGTTGTGTTTGTGTTGTTACAAGATGCACAATGAACCTTGTGGCATTGTTATTGGATCTCCTCGCTCCTTGCATAATAAACTTCCAGGGACTCCAATTTCCAATTCCCATGAGAAAACTTCCGTCTGCACGTATGCTTGCCCAATGTCCGCATCATAACAAAGTTTGTCCACCCCACCTTATTCTATCCCGAATTCCTATTTGACGCTCATCGCCTCAAGGTGGAATATTATAGCTTGTGATTGCGACATCTACTTACTTTGCACAGTAGATTGCCTAATGTCCTTTTTGTGATAATGAAGGATGAAGGGATTTAATGGAAACTCGAGCTCAATATTGACTGTTGGTCGACTGTTGCTTTGCTTTTCCGCTTTCGCATCTATAGGTCGATTTTTCAAGTGCCACATCTGTTGCTGTCTTTTTTATCCCTTTCAGCACTTATTACAATTGAATGGTGAATCTTATTTATCGTCTTTCCCTCACTAGTCGAGGCCGACAGAATCGATTTGAAGTCATATATTGTTCGCAAGACTTGCTTTGTTTAATGAAACTTTGTAGAGGAGCAACAGACTACCCCAACGGTCATTTTAGGAGCTGAGAAAAGGATGAGAAACAATCATTTAGGTGTTCACACCTTGCAGCCCCTCATGTTTCCCTGCTAGCAACGCTTGTTCATAAATTCAGTCACACAGAAAGGTGGAAGTGGTTGGCGGTTCCATCCAACATTGTCAGTTTATCTGGAGTACCTAAGTGCTCCATTTCCCTTTCCAGAGTTCATGTTTAGATCGGATTTACAACGCTTGCAAAGTAGAAAAACCAAGGGGAAATGAGAAACGTGGGTTTGCAGCCGTCGAGGAAAACACACAACAACGAAACGAGATGATCGTGCTCACATTTTGCATGCATTGGGCCTGCTGCCGACATAAGGGACCATTCATTTAGTACGTAACAGCCGAAGGTGGGAGGGGGGGTCTGAGTTTTTGTGACATCCCATGTTAAAGGGTACCCCCTTTCCTTTGTTTAAGGCGTGACATGGGGGGTG
>JAQIXX010000614.1:0-52833 GCA_034700605.1 Willowsia nigromaculata | reverse complement strand
AGTACGAGTACAAGTTGAAGGATATCCAGAAAGAAACGCAACCTATTATGATGAAACTTCATGGTAAGGGTGCCAACAGTAGTGGAGCAGGGGGAGATGGAGGCAAGTCTGGACCCAAGGTGGAAGAAGTTGACTAAAGAAAGCATGTCAACTGATGATTCAAAACTTTGTAATGGCTCGTGAAAATCAGTCACGTGTCATCAACCACACTTTTAGAAATTCTGTAGGTTATTTTCTATTAATTTATCAGAATTAACCGTATACTTGTAATTTGTCTAATTTCAAGCTTTTACATGCATTATTGCAATAATCACAAATGTTCTGTGGAAATGTTGATGAAATGAATAAAAAGTAATATTTAATTAATTTTATTGCGTCTTACGCCACTTTCACTACCGCTTTCATTAGCTCATTATAATAGTAAAGACAGACTTTTCAAAATCTTATGTTCAATAAGCCTCAGCACATTTATGCTCAAAAATTCGCACGAGAAATCACATATTATTATGTCATGTATGTATGCATTTTACTTTTGAAAGTGATTTTACTAATAATTTTTACTAGTGTTTATTTACTTGATACAAATTGATCGTATCTGCAAGAAAGTATTTATAGATTTAGCTGTTAACAACAAACTAACTGACAAACAGGCTAGATTTCATTTATAAAGCTGTCGTCATTTCCGTTTAGGATTTTAGAAACGTTAGTTTTATGCCAATGCATTTATAACATAACCAGATTCACTATCTGTGAAAAGCAAAAATGAAGAAGAACAATAGGAGTAAGATTGTCCACAAAGTTGACATTTCCCAAGCGAACCTTAATAGGCTGCAATGATGCAATATACCGTACCAAATACTTATGTTCTTGTGGGGCAACTTGAGGAACAACTTTTGACTTGAGGAATGCCAATATTTCGAGCGAGTCCCCATGTACCCTACCAAATGTTCCAAAGCACACAGTAATTCCTAAAAGCCCATTCAATAACGCACTTGAAAACAAAAACAAATTAGGAATGGAAACATTTGAGCCATAGGAAATCAGCGCATAAAAGCAAATGATAACAGCTAGAAGCACAATATCCAAAATTACAACCACGATTTTGTCCTGTTGAAGCAAATTGTAGAAGCGCGATAACAACTGGATTTCTCGGTAAATTGGGAAATTGCTGTTTTTAGAAGATCGTCCTCTTTTGTTGAAATGATAGCTGAGTGACTTTCGAAAAAATTGCATGTAGTATCTGAAGCAATATCCTGGAAGTAGAGACAACTCAAATACGAAAAAACAGAAAAATCCAATCATATCAAGAAGCACCCAAAGTGACAAAATCATAATCAAAACTAGCTTCCAGATAGATTCCAAATCAAAATTTGGGTAGCCATTGTCTGTTGTCGGAAACTTGCAATGTGGTAATACAAAGTATGCAAACGTTGATGGCGAGCAATTGTCAAGCATCCTTTGCAATGTATACCCAACAGGTAAAGTGACTGATGTAACGATCCCGGCAACTTGAGTGAGACGAATCATCCAATTATCGGATTTAGTCAGGGCCATTTCCGGAAGAAATGGGCTATCTAATGGCACAATTCATAATCTTTATTATCAATGTTTTCCAATAAAGGACGCATTATGTGATTTATGTGAAATTTTTACCTTGCAAATGCCGCTTTTCAAACTGCAGTAGTAAATTGAAACATTCAATGGCCATGGTGTACCTTTGGATAACTGTCCTTTTGGTCACAATAAAGGCGATAATTGATGTGCAATACAGCAAGCACTCCATCGTTATCAGTGGTGATCTTAGACCTCTTCCATACAACATTTGAAACCATACTATAGCTCCCCAAAGCATAACTTGAGATAGTTTGAATTTTTGCCATTTTAAACTTTGAGAAGTGGGTGGGTATAATTTGTAGTGAGGAAATCCTTTGGAAGATGATTCAAATTCCTGGGTAAAAGGGCACGTTCCATATATCCCTTGAAGTTTCACGTGAAGCCTGAAGAATTCCAGTAGATTCTCAGTGAATAACATAACTTTTTCAGATGTGAATATGTTACGATCAAACTCTCATATGAAAATGAAAACTAAAGTGTTATTTGTCTCTTTAAATGAAATACATTTAATTTTATGCTATAGAAAATATCTAGCTTGTTCCTTTGTCCTGTTTATTTATAAAATAGCTGCCATCAAACGTAACGCAAACAAATGCAATTTTAACTAATAGACATGTACACCTACACATTTAACTGAGTATGTAATTCAAAGGAATATATGGAATCCTGTCGATTTTTCATTTCCGCCGGTCAAAGCGACGCCATTTCCGCCATTTGATGGAAAGACCAAAATAACACAACAGCATACGATTCCACATCAAATTTTAAAAAACAAATAGACATAGTCGAGTTTTCTTTAATGTTATGAATTTGCTTTTAAAAATAGTCACATTCAGCTCATTCATGCGGCTTCGAGAACGAGACCAAATGAAAGTAGTAGTGAAAGATTGATTATTATTGATTTGTTAATATAGGTCTCATATTGCATAGATCCAACCTTCCTTACTTCCGCTGGATTTTACAGATACGAAAAACAGCAAAGAGACGTAAGCGTAAAATAAAACTACTAAAAACCATTCCTGAATGTAACGTATCCCAAAATTGTTTTTTTATATAAAAAAAGCTTATAAAACATTTTCACAGTGTATTATGTATTACATCCAACCCTTTTGAACAACAAAATTTATGGAAGAGTTTGGGAATTTAATGCCCATGCAATGATCATAATAAATCTAAATATGAAAGTTCCAAATATTGAATGCATTATAAATAGTATAGAAAACAATGGATTTGAATAATTTGCAAACTAAAAACACGATATGCTCAAGTTTAAGAAAACTCATAATGTTTTGCTGGTGTTCTGCATTACATGAAAACATGCTTTCACTCTAACAATTTTAGACAGAGTTGTAGTTGAAATTTTGATGCATGGGTAACACAAAAGACCAACTTTACTGAGGGACTAATTAAGTTTTATTTTAATATTTCATGTATCTACCGTAGCTCTATTTATCTGAATTAACTAGAATATACTTGTTACAAAATTGTATAGTACGATCAACTGAAATACATATTATGACATGATTTTAGTAGCTACAGCCGTATCTTAAACACCATAAAGTTGTGACGGAACTTAACTGGAAACAATAACATGATAATTGATCTAGTTTCAACAAATACTGCAATTAGACGGTTCTGCGTCTCCCTCAGCGATCTCTACCATATCGAGTTTGTAGAAATCCTGAATTTTTTGTATTGCTTGTAGTTGGGCTTCACATTTAGGAATGACGAAATTTACTACAATTCCATCCTTTGCCAAAAGAGATCCACAAAGTGAAATTCTATAATTAACAAATCAAGAAACTTTAGATTTAGTTTTTGTACGTATATTTCCTTTGAGAAAAGTGTTTACATGTTGTCTTACCTAGATAGATACTGCTCCGGTGTTGTTGGTAATTCATAGTTAATTAGCAATGAAACATTTGACAACTCAAAACCTTCATGTAAACTACGTAATGGCATATCTGTCGTGATGAGTGTCCTTATAGATCCAGAACTGAATTGTGTCAAAATCCTTTCTCGTAGTTCTGGTTTCATACCTGAGTGCTGTTTTCAAACAAAACGAAGTCATGTTTCATCATGAGACAATAAAAATGAATGTTGTCAGTTAAATAAAGAAAAAGTAGCTAGAGGGAAAGTCATTATTGCATCATGTTTGGTTGGAAAAGCAATTAAATTCATCTTACAACAAAGAGAATCCTCTCCTTCTTGTTGAGCAAGAGCTGCTTAAGAAATCCCACTTTCTTCTGAGCATTGCAATAGATAACGGTTCTGGAATCCGGGAAATGCGCCTGGACATCCATCAATGTTTTGGCTTTCATATCGCTTCTATCCAATTTCACGTTAAAGTGATTGGTAGAATCAATTTTAGGCACAATCGCTTGGATTTGATATGTCCTTCGATCTTTCATAAACTCTTGACAAAAGTTTTCCAATTCTTCTGTCATTTCAGTAGTGAACAATGACATTCTTTTCTCGGTTGGTAGTCTCTGAAAAACCTGTAATTATTGAAAGAAAATGTAGTGTTAAGTGACAAAGTTTGCAGAATAATCTTGTTATAATCCATTGAAAAAAGTAGTCGCATGAATTACCTTTCTGGTTTGATCCACGAATATATCAGAGAGTAATTTCTGAGCTTCATCCATGACAAGGAATGAAATACTCTCGGTTTTTAGAGATTTGCGCAAAATCATGTCGTATACTCGACCAGGAGTGCCGACAATTAGTTGAACCCCGCTTGATAAAGTCGTCTTTTCTTGTTTTATCTTGGTCCCACCTCCAATGCACGCATGGGACTGAATACCCATCTCGTTTCCCAATGCTTGTACAACACTCAAAATCTAAAGCATATAAAAGAGAAAAATCTCTTAAAACTCCACTTATGATTCTTATGCACTCATGAAAATAAAAACCATGTAACAAATATTACCTTTTGTGCCAGATTACGGTATGGCACTAAAATTAAAGCTTGACAGTTTGTATCGGAAACATCTAATAATTGTAGAATGAATATGGAATACATTGCAATTCTGCCCATTCCATGATTTTCACATTGATCTTCAACAACAACATCATGTCCAGTCAACAAAGTAGGAATGATGCAACTAGCTTCATGCACGTATAATTTCTCCTGCCCGTATGCCCGAATAGCATGAAGCAAATTTTCCTTGAGATTCAAGTTGTCAAAATAGAAGCACGTTTCTTTTAAAAAACACGTAAAACAATACGAATGATTAATATAAAATATGAACACACAATGAATCAATATAATATGCAGTCAAAATAATCTTTACATTATCGTTAGTGTGAGTTTACCTGCTTTCTTTCTATTTCCTCCAAAGTGCATTCTGGAAGGTCCTGGCTTTTCCTCATGTGGTTTAATTAAGTCTGGTACAGTCTTTTCCTCCAAGTCAGGTACAGTGGAACCACTCTCCAAACGTGTGTCAACTGGTGCAAGGGTCCCATCTTTAATTTCTCCGTTACTGGGCCCTGGCATTTCCTTTGCTTCATTTGGCACCCCATCCGCGATCTTCTCATCAACCGCATTTGCAGTGCGTGTAGTTGGAAATTGAGCCACAATTTTGTGAGTTTCGTTATCTATCAACGGCATAACTCGTGGGCTCAAGATATCCTTTTGTACAGTTAATTTTTTGACTGAGATTTGCTCCGTCATTTTGCGACCGACCCTGTGAACAAAATGTTCCAGTCTCATATAATCCTCAGAAACCGCATCATACTTAGCCCACAACTCATCTTTCTGCTGGGAAATGCTTTCTAATTTCTGCTTAAGGTCGAAATTTTCCCTTTCCAACAATAAGATTCGTTGCAACGAAAACGTTTCCTCTGTATCTTCAGCCATGATTTTGTCTGTGAAAGCAAAGCTGTGTTTGGTCAACTTTAAGTGAAGTTTAACTTTAAACAACTTAAGTGAAGGTAACAGCTTATAGGCAATACCCACAGGAAGTAAGTTTGGAGAAAGTAGAGAGGACAATTTCTGGGACCCTTTGAGGAAGACAGCCAATTCAATAATGAAACGAAGAGACTTACTTCCAGAGTATAAATACCCAAAGAAAATTATGGAAAAATTTGATATTCTGATTAAAGTTATATGAGATGATACACACTGCAGTGGTACGCGTACATCGTATTATCTAGTGATGAAATAGTACTTGCAACTTGCAATAAATTAGAAGTCTGCAACATCAAAAGGAATAAGGTACCAAAATGTACTTTATTGATATCCAATAAAAAGTTTTCAATAAATTATAAATTTTTTTCACATTTTATGTGCTCCACATACATTTATCATGATGCAATATTATACTCGTAGAATAGGCATGACTTATAGGTCCTCCCGGTACCTTTGTTCTAATTACATATTAAAAGTACGTTAATCGAGCACAAAGATGAATTTTAATTGGATCAAGAGACTATATTTGAATGTATTTATAATCTGTGCACAAATTATTACCACTGATTTAACTATTATAATTTAATCATGATAAGTAAATTATGACAAATGCAATTCAAAAGCTGATATTTTACTTTCATAAAATCTCTCGTAACTGGAATAGTTGATTTTATTCGGATGCAAAAATTGCTACCACATACATATAGTAATAAAATAATGTCATCATGTCAATCATTGTCTGTCTTTCCGTTACAGAAGGAGGATGATGGATGTGATCGATGGTACCCTATGAGGAATTTATTGATAATCATTTATAAGATGACATTGAATTGTTTGGGCTTGTTTTTGCAATAAAAGCTTGTAGACGTAGACGAGACGCTTGTCCCAAAAGTACAATGAGAAAACCTAGCTAGGTATTATATTATGTACTTGTTCTCGTAAACTTCGTCATTTTTGTATATTTACGGAACATTTCATTCCTTGATGCTAATTGCAATTCCAAAACTCGAATACATTTAAATTGGCGGTCTCTCTTATCATCATTTTCGTCAACAATCATTATTACATCAATATATCACAAAATGTCACTTGCAGAAATAATAAGTGATTCTTAAAGTTCATTGCATTTTTCATTTGCATGAGAGAGCTGGAACGAGATGTGATTTTCAATGGGGTCAAATCGATTAAGACTGTCATCAATGCAGAGTGGTGATGTAAATATAAACAAATAATATTCATTGCCTGTTCATATAATTATACCACTTAAAACATTTGATTTATGTACCTACTCTCGAGGTTAGCAGCATGTAAATAAACTTTGAAACGCACATGAGTATTTTTAAACGTTCAATGCTTGATTAAAAGATATATTATGATGAATATTATGCTGGTCCATTATAAGAACAAGATTTGAAAGCTAACTTTGAAAGCTGTTATAGGACTGTGAGTACTATTATGAGAGCTCAGCATTTCTTTCCCTGCTCATGTAGTTAGTTTACACGTCTCACAAAATTACGACGTTTAGCTTGTTTGGTTGTCCAGCGTCCACCCACGCAGTCAATTTAATTTTCTTTTTTGTGCATGTCTCAAATTCAACTTTATTCGGGCAAAATACATACATTATTCTTGTAATATTTGCAACATAATATAGTTATGGCTAAATATTATTATGAGATACACATTTTTGTGCATATTAATTAACCTGACGTTGACAACATTTCGTAGTGAAAAAAACTATAATCAGCGTAATTCGCGAATAATATTTACAATATGCAAGTGTTAACGATGAAAGCAAGTTTTCACAAATAGTGTTAGGTGCATTCACGGCATAATTATCCAGGAAGGATTTCAATGTGCCAAAGAGAACAGAATGGATAAGTTTAAGAGTATGATAATTTAAGCAATATATGTTACATTTGCAAAAAGTTTTTGAATTCTTAATTTTAAACTTATAAATTTTGTTTCATTAGAAAACAGAGCAATGGCTTGTGCGTGTTGTTTTGGAATCTTGCTTTTATCTGTGGTGAGTGTTGCTGTCATCACGTACACCTTCATGGATGATCCCTTAACCCCAAATGAGAGGGCGAAGGTAATATTGCAGAACGCACCTTTAATTGATGGGTATGTTCACTGCAACAATCATACCTAGAAACATAAACGTTCATTTAGAGAATCCTCATTGTACGAACCCTTTCTATCTCAGAAAAAATGATATGCCATATAATATCAGGAGATTGGCCTACAACGACCTTCGTAGATATAACTTTTCCTCAAATATCACACTAGTGCAACCGTGGAAGAATCAAAAAACATCTCAGACTGATCTCTTTAGAATGAAAGCGGGGAAAGTTGGTGTTCAGGTAAGACTTTGTGACTGCATGTCGAAATGCGATATTAAAAATCAGCTAACCATACGAAGAGAAGTATATGTAAAAATGAAAACCACACCTATAAAGCGGCTTTTCTGATTGATAGATTTGGGTAGCAAGAGCAGACTGTGACAGCCAGTACAAAGATGCAGTGGCCATTACCCTGGAGCAAATTGATTTAATCAAGAGACTCGTTACAAATTACAGCTCTACGCTGATGTTAGTTAACAATTCGAAAGGTAAGGTACATTTTTGATGTCATATTATTCATCAAAAAAATTATTTTAACTAGTAATTTACAAGGTATGCTAGATAAAATCTGAGTTTTGATTTTATATGCAGATATTGGAAAAATAATAATAGAAGGAAAAATAGGTAGCTTGATTAGCATTGAAGGAGGACACTCCATCCAATCTAGTTTGGGTGTTTTGAGACAGTATTATGATTTAGGAGTAAGAATGATGACTCTAGCAAAAGACTGCAGTACTCCGTGGTATGCAAAACTATAATTATCAAAATGTCGAGTAAACTATCTTCATGCAAATAACATATAAGTAATTGTTTTTAGGATTGACTGCTCAAGAGTAGATCACCCTGAAAAACATTTAAAAACTCTACCATACAATTATGGCATCACAAAGTTTGGAGAGGTATCAATGAGTTTGAAAATTCTCTGAAAATTGGTTGTTCAAAATTTATCCTCGGTTATTCCATATGAAATGCTTACTTTGAATTAGTGTAGGATGTAATAGCTGAGATGAATAGGTTAGGAATGGTTATTGATGTATCCCATACTTCCAAAACTGCCTCGATTGAGATACTGAAAAAGTCCAAAGCTCCAGTAGTGTTCTCACATTCCGCAGGTAATCATACATAAAACTATGCAAATACTTGAATAAATTGACATTTATATTGATTTACAAAATTTTTGCTATCAACAGCCTATAACATTTGCAACAGTGAGCATAACCTTGATGACGTCGTTTTGAGACTTGTGGTATGAAATTTTCTATTATTCAAATGTTTACCGAAGCTGGTTTTTAATAGTTTTTAAACAAACGTTTCAGCGACAAAAGAATGCTCTCATTATGATTACGTTTGACTCCCGAACTGTAACGTGCAATTCGTCGAATTCCACTTTGGACCATGTCATTCGTAAGCATGCAACCTTGTATATGTGCTAACTAAATTTGTCTGGTTTTCTTGAGATATTGGCGTAAAAATAATTTTTTTAACTTACACTAGAGCACATTGAATACATAAAGTCAAAAACGAGTATAGATAACATTGGAATAGGTAGCAACTTTGATGGGATGGATCGGTAAGAATAATGATGTGTTTATGGCATTCTTTTGTAATGACATGAGTGCCGGAACTTTGATTGATAATTTAATACTTCTATTTTACAGTCCTGTAAAGGGATTAGAAGATGTATCCAAGTTTCCCCATTTATTATCGTCCCTCATCGAGTCAGGATGGGACTATGATGACTTGGAGAAATTGGCTGGGAAAAACTTTTTGCGTGTGTTTGCCCAAGTTGAAAAGGTTACTAAAATTTTAAACTTGTACATTGAAATTTTTTTCTGTGTCAAGTCAATACATTTACATATGTTGCTTTCTACAAATAATGAAGCTTATCAGTTTCCGCTTATTTTGGTGCTAATGAACAAATCAAAATACGGAAATAGTACTTAAATATTTGTGAAAGGAAGTAATTATGTCTTCAGTCACACCGCTAAGTGACTCATTAGCAAAAGCTTTATTGTGCGAAAGCAAGACAGCAACCGCCTCTCATTAGTTTTCTTCTTGACACTTGCTCCTTATCTACATATTATATCTCGTTTTATAATATATTTTTTGCACCTAGGAAAGGGACAAATTGAGGAATATGGATCCATTGCAGACATACGTGCATCGAGATCATGTGAAGAAACACTGGGACAGGGAGAACTGCACAAGTAGACTAGGACTTTTCCCTCCTAACCCAGTGCCCACAAAACCTCCCAACTTTTCAATTTCTAAAGACATTTTCTCTGGCAGACACGGCTACTGATGACATTGAAGATTTTATATAAGTATAAAACATACTATCATAATTAAGCATATCTGTACATTCTGATGTAGTATCAGCTTTTTGTTGTTTAAAATCTGTCTCATCCGCTTTATCATTTTTTCTCCATTTTATTCCTTCACGTGAGGAAAAACTTGTTTACCCACTGACAATTATATTGTTCAATGTTCACTTACCTATGCTGGGATAACAATCTTACTTTTTGAAGAGAAAAAACTTAGAATAAAACTGTAAAATATTCTAGATTGGTTGTGTACTCCATTCAATTAAATTTTATTGGTGCGCTTGTATGAACATTCAATAATTTGCATTTTATAGCTTAAATCAATTCATCGTGATCATCCATCGTGAATCTTTTTACTATTCTGCTTCTTTATTTCGTTTCACTCTTTTACCAGTTGACATCGACAAAAATATTATGCAGCTATTTAAATTGCAGTCTAAAATCAACAATACATATAAACATCAATTTCTTACTATAATTATTATAAACAATGAATCACAATTATACATGTTAACAACATAACATCGATTGCCATAATATGCACAATTAATCGACGGGGCTACAATAAAACAACTTGCTTACAACTTACTTACACATTTAAAAACAACAAGTTTACTCTGCAAAAGAAATCAAAGCTTGTAAAATTATAGGTCATGCATTTGCCTAGAGAAGAAATAACAGAGAAAAATACATTAGTTTAACAAATATCTTAGATTCTTAAAACTTCATGCATAACTGAATAACAAAACAGTTTTAAAGTTGAAAGCAACAAAGCAGTGTAAAATAACATTACCAACAAAAACAACAACGGTTTTCCTTTTCTGTCCAAAAAGCGCAAGGTTAAATGCCAGGTCTGTCTAGGACGTAGGTATGCAAATATAAGTAGGAACAGCAGAAGCTTTTGTAAAAGGGGTTTATTATCAATGATATCTAACTAATACTTATGCTTAAATCTTAGTATTCGTTTACAGCATTAATTATATGGCTATGCAGTGTCCAAAGCTGTTAGAAAGATGACGGTAGGTTGTAAAATAAATGTTTAATGTCTATTTGTTACTGATTTCTTATTTCATCGATTGATTGGTTTTTGTCAAAAACAGGTAGTCAAGAAATGTATGTAGTATTGTAACAGTGAAATCGTATTCTTCGTTTTAAATCTTGTCAAGTCAAAAACTGTCATGTTGTCCACCAAAGTCATAAAATTGAATCATCATAGAAAGGTAAAATCAATGAAAAGACAGGAGTTTTCTTTGTGAATGTCAATTAAGTCAATTTACCAAGTTCTTTTGGTGATTGTGATTACAAAAATTAATATTCCAGTCCACCTCGAAATTATAGCTATGGTCAATCTATTTACATAATATTGAAGTCAAGTCAGTCGATGTATTAAATAAGTCATCAAGCAGGATACAGACTGCGATGAAGTAGAATATATACCTAACTGAGTAATATTTACATATTATGAACAAAAATTACTATGATTTTCTTTACAACAATATTTTATCAGTTTTATAGCTCAAGCGTTCCCCAAATCATCATCGTTCACCTCTTTATAAAACCATTAAAAACAACCAATCGCCAACGTTTTACGATTAAAAATTATTTCTGAAGAGTTTGTAATAACGTATTAGATCCTTATTCATAGATATAAAGGTGTGAAATGTAATAGAGACCAGTGAGGATGCAAAGAAAAGGCATGGCTGTAAGTTGCTTTATCTTTTGTACAAGTAGTTTTTCGCTTCGAGAATGGGTTGTCCACATTTTCCATGATGCTTCTTGCCAACCTGCAAGAAATGACGATTATATTATCAAAGTGAAATATCTAACCAATGCTGCATTGCCGTGAGAAATAAAGTAGACAGAAAGTAAATGATGCCATGTATATGAACTCAGTTTCTGTATAGAAATCTTTATAGCACTATGAAACTTTTCATACACCATACTTATATTTGGTTTTACTTACCAGAGATCTTGACCTACAGTTCTCGACTTCAAGAAAGCAGTTGTTGGAGTATGTCTTGTTGTCTGAGCCACATACCGGATCAAACTCCGTTGGACACATCTTTGAACATCCACGGAATTGGAATACAGCTAGGCATCTTTTCATTGGGACTACGTACATGTGTTTCCTTTGCACAGAAACACAAATAAAACGTAATTGTTAGAAGATTTTATAGCTTTACCACCTACATATACTAAAAGTATGCTAAAAAATAAAGTAGTTTTTAATAGCACACAAAACATGATTCACGCAGTCAGAAATCCCATAATGAAATAAATTATCTTGTGTTTTCAGCACTTCAATTCAATGGCCACCTAGTTTCTTGTAGAAAATAGTCCTAGTCCTAAGCCTCATAGTATGTCAGATTTATTTAGGCATCTTTTATGGGGATATTATGTGTATTTTTTACAGGAAAGCATATTGGCATATGTTTAATTGCTGTTTTAAATGAGTCAGTAGTACACATCTTCTCTGCGTCTAGCTTTATTCACGTCACAAAAACAAACCATACCGTCTATCAACTCTAATAATTTTAAAATCAAAGTATCAACAATAAACCTAACAGAAGCAGAAATATCGGCAACTTAATCCCATAAAAGTCATATTCATTCATCCTCAATACCTAGCTGCATAATAAAAAAAAGTTCTGAAAAACTAGTCAGTTTACTGCACTAAAAGTTTCAACATTATGCCCTATAATAAAGTTTGGTTATGGTTGAGCAGAAAATTGCATGTGTCAACAAATCATCATCACCATTCATATCATCGTCTCTGAGGAAAAAAAATAATAAGCCTAATGTGAATGATTACTTTTAGAACAACAATGGGTTAATCAGTTAAAAGAATAAATATTGGGTAGGCTGCACTGAGCTTGAATACACTTGCTCATAGTTGCCTAGACTTAATGGTGATAAAACATGCATTATTCATCCAATCTTCTCTACTAAACTCGATTTTCTTAGCATGTCCTTTTGCCTGCATTTTCTCCGCATTGCAATCTGCACTGCATCTTGTGCCAAAACTCTTTATATTGCTTGATGAACTTTTTTTCTCTCTAAAAGGCAAGGTCGACATAGTTAAAAGTAAAACTTGCTGTTGCATGCGCTCAAACGTATCGAGCTAATTATCTCCCCACTACATATTTGAATTGATTATGCCATTGCGTTCCTACTGAACTGATTTATATTGGGAGAGACAATTATGCATATGATTCAGTTTGCCAAAACCCATTAATTTTGGTTCGCTAAGCAGTAAGCCCTAAAGATATGACAGTTTCAAAAATTTTATTGTTGATTTATTCATTGCTAACCACCAATTTTGCACATGTTTAATAATGCATGCAAATAGCAGTTGAAGCAAACCTCTATTATTGCCAGGAAATCCTAAACTATCAAGTGAAAGTATTGATGAACACCAATATTATCTTCTATGAATGGAATATGCTAATCAAAACGACACATGTTGATGACATGAAGTACTCACTAATGTCCAAAGGTTAAATATATAGCGATGTAAAATATTTCAGTTGTTTTACGATGTTGTGATGCTCGGATGGCAATGAAAGCATTGTGTAGGTATTAGAATATGAATAACTTGTAGCGACAACGTGCATCAACCTTTCAATTCGACCCTGAACAAGGTGTCACAGTGCAGTCACCGCCGAGGTAACCAGATATAGTCATATGTATGTACAACGTTGGTAGTCACTGCTTTAAAAAATCTTCCCCAATTTCAACGAGAGTAAAAACTAAAAGTTGACTTAAGACCTGTACTTGCATTAAGAACTTACCCACAATTCTGATTACGCATCTCACACTCATTGCGGTAAAATTTGTTGTCTGACCCACAAACAAATTCACGACGACTTTCGCAAATTGCATTACAGAACTTGGTTGTTTGGCAGCGTTCCAGTGGCACCCTCACCACTCTCTGGCCACACGTCTCTCTCTTCATTTCACACTCGGTTCTATCAAGCGCCAATCAACGAAATGAGTTGAAGGGACATCAGCATCAAATAGAGAAAATTATCAAAACAACATTTTGTTAGAAATATATAGTTTGTATTGCAAGAAGTACATGATCTTAGATAGCATCACAGAAGACAAGTAGGCATAATATTTTTTGACACGATCAACATCAAACACATATCATCATTATCATGACACTTATTTCTATATGATGATGATTGATGTTTGCCAATTTGCTGGTACAAGCAAGAAAACATACATTCACTTTGCATTTTTCACTTTTTCTTCTTGATTTGATTTTGATGATAACGAGCATGATTACCTGTACACGTTACCATCAGAGCCACAAACAGGCTCATCGGAAGACTCCTCCTCAGGGCACTTTTTGATTACGCCGCATCTTTCCGGGCTAGTGAGATTAGTGCAAGATCCCCAATGAGCCATCTGGATACCCTTCCTACAGGAGCATTAAAATATTTTTGAACTAAATTTTAAGACCGCATTCTATCTCATTTATCATTCGTTATATTTGCCTCGCCTTTCCGTAAACTAAACTCAATCTAAATGTGGCTAAATCTCAACACAACCCTTTGTAATAACTCATAGTGAATAAAATTTCCTACGCCACTAATACATTAATCAGTGAATCTAACTAGTAGGCACAATACCTATTGTAATGGTAATGGCATTTTAAGTAGCTATTCAACTTGAAGGGATAATGATAATCTAACTATTTATGTTTTGATATCTACCACTGATGTGTACGACACGCACGGTATTATAAATGGATCTTAAATCTCAGGGCATGCATAACAAATTAGTACTTAAGCATGTCTGCTTTTTAAAACGGCATCTTCTTTTCTTTACGCCTTGCCTCAACAGATTATAAAATAGTTGCATCTGTAAAATGTGTCTTGTTAAGCAGGCATCTCTTGCAAATGCAAATTCAGTTGAAAAAGAGGTCCATCTTCTTTCCCTTTCTGTTTATGTACTTCATATGTTAATAATCATATTACTTCTACCACTGCGAATAATCTTGTTCCCCTCTAAACTGCATTAGCATAATGTACAAGCATGTCACACTAAAGTACACGTAATTTTTTTGCCATTAGCCATCATCATCATCATCACCACCACTACTTTTCAAACGTTCTACAATCAGTAGTAAAAAGCCCTAGAGGTGTTCTCTACGCAGGTGGCAGCATTTATCTTGTTAATTTTCTATTTTCAACAACCAACATTTTTCTATCAATGCTTGTGTAAAATAAATTTCTCACAGCGGGTGAAAGAGGGAGTATATTATGAAAAAACTAAACCGATTGTCTGAGATATTAACGGGGATGAGTGGGTGTCTTTTCTTCTAAACTAAACACAGCAGTGGTTGTGTTATCCTACTTAATTTGATAGACTATATGAACTCTTTTAGACTAGCTTCATTATATTCACTTTTCATGATTGTCATCTTTCAACTTACCTGCAAGTTGAAATCTGAAGGGTGCACCAGTTAGGATATGTCTTTCCATCAGTACCACAAACCGGATCGTAATTGGTTCCGCACCGGATAATCTTGCATTTTATATCTTTTTCTCTGCACTTCTCAAACGACACTTTGTTCACCTTGTACTTTTGCGGTCTGCAATAATGATGTCGTCATTTTGATCATTGTTTGCGGAAGCAAATGTAGCGTTTATTACATATAATTTTGAAAATACAACATCGTGTATATTCATTTTTCTCAAGCTTGTTATAATAATCATGAGGGGGATGAGTAAGTACAATGAGTAAGTAAACGACTTATCTTTAATATTTTTTTCTATTAATTTTGACTCTTGCTTACCCACAGTTCATAAGTCTGAGCTCACACTCGTTGTCATATATCAATCCATCAGATCCACAGACAGGAGAGACAGGCTCGCTTTCACAAGTTGTCGATTTGGGACAACCGTTTTCAGCCCTTCTGTCTCGAACGCAGTAGGAGATGGGCACTTCGAAAACATGTTTGCTGTTTGACAGTGCAAGCAAAATGCATACAAGCATGTCATAAATAATTTCAAAATTAAGTTAGATAAGCAACATAAAAAGTGGATGTAAAGTCATCGTCGTATCAAAAACAATTATTATGGCTTGTATGTTAATTAACAAGATGAGCATTTGAGCGTGCTGGGGTGAGCTAGAAGCGCGAGCGAATGTGCTATGAATAACAAAAGTCATCACCATCATGTCATCATGATGATTATAATCAGTGTCAGTAAATATTATGCATTATAGCGTTTCGTCGACGTGGATAACAAGCCCTGTCATAATGAACTTTTTCAGTGGTCAAAATATCACAAGTCATATTCGATAACATAACGTACAAAAAAGGAGAAAGTAATTAACAATAAGAAAACGAGCGAAACCAAATCCTTTCGATTCATTATTGTGATCACAATTTTTCAAAACAATTATTTCTGCCTGATTTGATCCTTTTTACTTGTTTGGAGTACCTACAAGAATTCTAAAAGGCATCTACTAAATTTCCATCTGCAAAAAAAGGAGCAGGGCGTTAGCACATAATATATAGAATTAACAACAGTAGCAAACTAACCATTTGTGAGCAAAATATTTAACGTTTCATTACTCTAAACTTAACATACCATTATTGAAAGTTCTCAGCGTGTAACAAGATCATCATTTTGACTGCATATCTTTCTGCTATAAAGTTGTAATTTATTAGAACTGCGGCTTCTTTTATCAAAGACAGTAGCATTTATTTCGTGAAAGTTTAATTGAAATTACAGGAAATTTCGGCTTTAGAATTTATTCCTTCCAATGAAAGAATATGATTTCCCTTGATATAATCAAGTCATTTTTATTATCTCAAATGTGTGATTGTGATCAATTCCTTATAAATCTCACCTACTCACTAAAAGTGTTTTTCAAAAGGTCTTTAATAAATTTGCCAGGATCAGTGACAAGTGATTATATTACTTTTGAATTTTGTTGCTACTGATTGATTTTCCATTTATAAAAGGACATGACCTTTTGATTCAAAATTGGCTTCATTGTTACGCTTTGACAATGAGATAATTTGTAGTTTTCCATTTATTCACACATGATCATTTTGAGATGCACTCCCCATAAAACTGCATAACAGTTTTGTTCTTTCTTTTTACGGAAGACAAGTTTTTTGTACCCTGTTACCCTCCTACTCGACATTTTCATTTTTATTGCAATGCTGCTGCACTACACAAATCTTTCGTAATCTTTTGTAAAAAAGAAACAAGATGAGTTTTTACTTTAAAAATGAGGTAGCAAGTCGCATTTGCGCTACCACCAGTATTTGTTAGTGCCAAATCCTATATGGTCTACCCAGTAATACCAGCAATCCAAATATCCACTCACCCACAGTTTTTCATTTTCATTGCACATCCATTGTGGTAGAGTCTACCATCCGAACCACAAGTTGGTTTAGAGATCCTCCAACACGAATCACCGCAATGTTTTGTGGTCTGACACCGTTTCAGGGAAGTGCGAACCACACCTTGTCTGAAATTTATTGCAACGGTTGGATATTAAAAACATTACTTTTATCGTTATTACTACACCATGTCATCTTCTTTCCCCCAACACTTTTCTGGTTTTCTGTCGTCGCCAGAAAATTTTGAAGACTCAAAAGAGGCTGTCAAAATTTCATCATCGTGATCGCCTTGTTCTGAACTTTTCAAAGATAATCTCCTTTTAAATTAATCTTCTTTGACAACTTTTTTTAAAGGAAACCAAACTGTAAATGACATTTTTTAAAAGAATAAAACTGAAATCTGACGCTACATTGCAAAGTGTACTTACCCACAAGTTCTAAACTTCATTTCGCAAGTTGATTTGTAGACATTCCCATCGGAAGCACAGATAGGACCATCCTTGGGTGCATACTTGCATGAAAGCGGACAATTCTCGCGTGATGCGGTTGTGTTCATGCAAGGTCCGCTGTGTGCAAGGTATATTCCTCTCCTATAACAAAAGTAAGGAAGAATATAAGAATGAACATATTATTTTTTTAACCAAGTGGAAAGCAACAATATCCTTCATATATAATATATAATGTCATTTCACACAGGAACAATAATTAGGAGAAATTATTGTCAGGAGAAGTTCATGACAAGCAAAGTGAAATGAACACATTTTTTCTAACTTTTCGTCAGCAACATAGTAAAATTAGTAGAACGACTATCATTTATCCTGTACGGTAGCACTAGACACAACCCTTGCATTGGCATCAAGGCTTGTAGCAACACACACATTTTTCGCAGTTTTGCAAAGGACATGAGTTGAGTATGCTTGCTACACGTGTTATTACAGAGATTTCAAATTCGTCGGAGGAACTACATATTAAAATGCCATATCATTATCTGGCATGCGCTAGGGTAAACCTGAGATACGCATAAGGTACCTTGCACAAATAATGCGCTTTTGATTTCAGTGTTTTTCACTAGACTTATGCGAGTGGTACAAGTATAATTAAATTAAATATGTATTTGTACTAGTATCGACGCACGTGAGTGCATGACGATCAACGATGGAAAAGTTATCAGCTTAACTTTTTCCTGGGTAATTAGAGTAGCCATAAAAGTTTGACTCTAAAAAAATAGCAAGCACAACTTTTGCTACTGTTGTTGCCCAGATCTGATGATAAAAACGTGTGCAACTCCTCCGTAAAACTAGCTATTACACTGGTATGCCCACAATTTTGATGATACATTATTGAAAATTGAAATCGTTACAACACTTCAGATTTTTTACACTGATATGTTTTGATTCCTTCTACTACACTGTGCTGTGCATACAAATGCCAGACATTCGGGTGAGATCATCAATATCACATCTCGTCTTTTATCTGTCATAATCAATGTAGTTGAGTGTCATTGCTGAAGTGAATCTAAAGTGGCTGCCATCTAAAAGGTCAATCAAAAATGCTTGTATATTTTTCGTTTTCACGACCATTATCATCACGCATTCTTGTTTACAAACTATCAAGTTGAATTCCTACTTGTTTGCGTATAGAATGTGTGTCCATGTTTCTACAAAATAATGATAAAAAACTGCACCTTTACGATTATTTTTATGAATGACACATTCTTTACATCTAGGTAATCATATTTTTATGTGTTCATGAAGAAAAACTTACCGATTGTTTCTGAAATGCGTGCAATGTGAAACTCATAAGTACACGCATTGGTTCAATGTTTTTTAAATTCTACCATTACAGATTTTGCTTTAAGAAATGACTTCTAATTCTAATGTTCTAAAAGCCGGTCGACGGAGGCAGACTAAACTCATTCATATTTTTCGTTAAATATCTATCACACCTTCATTTAGCGTAATGTATTAGTACCAGTTTAAAGGGTGGTTTTACTCCATCTACGAGTGGTTTGCTTAAAAGTTTATAAGGGATAGCCACTTTATACTACAAAATGCAACCTCTGATTGATCATTCTGGTTTTTTCCCCTTCGATCTTCTTGTCTTCGCTTTTGGTTCATGTTGACGCGCATATTTATACACTTTCGCTTCGCGACGTTTCATCCTCCTCAATGATAATGATACTTATCAATATGATATTTATTATTATATGATGGGTGTGTTGTAAGTCTGAATGAACTAGGTCCTATTGAATCTATCGCATCAATCTTGAAAAATCTCTCAACACACTACATCTCTATTAGCGGTAATTGAAGGGTTATAATTCCTTAATAGCCTCCTTTTTATCTATTTTCTTTGACTTCTGAATTACAAAATGGCACAGGTAAAAAAGTCTTCAAGGATGTACAATTTATATTCTGCACGCATGGGTTAACGATGAGATAGAATGATTCTCAACGATTAGAATCTTTCTAAATATTTCCTCTACGACAAGTGAGAAAATTGAGTGGTCAACATAGGGCAGCAATGAAAACAAGGTGCTGACAGCAAAACAATGATTTAGTGTCACAAAAGCAATAGGCACAATGTACAAAAATGACATGCTTTTCTATTGTAAAGTAGTTGGCAAGAAAAAAAAATAGGGTTGGGGCATGCTTTAGTTATTCAAGCTGAAAATTATTCTGTCATGTCTACATAATCCCAGAAAAACTGCTGCCGAGTACCTTTCCCACCTTTCCATAATGCTTTGATATTAGATATTAGATCAACGTAGAAGATCAAATCGACGTTTCTCAGAGAAAAGCAATTTAACAATGCTGATTTATATCATGATAAAGTTGATCACTGATCAGTGCAAGAATTTTTTGAGAGGCGAGATTAGTGAAAACAGGCTTCTCGGAAGAAGAGAAGATGATAGTTTTTATGGAGTTTTGTCACCATTGCAAAATCATTAAATGTCTACATTTCTGCATGTATGGTTTCTAGTTTTGCTATGCAATAATAAGTCATGTGTTTGCAGTTTACATGTTCTGTCATCTTGTCATCGCACAAACATTGTTGTCCTCAACTCATACTTTCATGTTGCCTCTTTAACATTTTTTTCCTGTGCTTGAAAATAAATTATGGTTGCTCTCTTTGCGACTTTTCTTCTCGCTTTCTTTGTACTCTGGCAATAAATTTTATCAGTAGCACAGAAAACAATACAAAGTGTTTCAATAATTTTGATTTCTATCATCAACACCGCACCATTGACCATTACAAACACAGTCTACTGTCAACGTATATAGTGAACTAAATGGTTATCAATGTTTTTATACATGATAAATGGCAGACCGCCTTGTCACTGACAACTTAAACTTTTCATTCATTTTCCACAACAAAATATTTTTGTGACCCTGAGTAGACAAGGAAGCAGGTTTTATGTATAATCAAGCATTTTTAATTTTATTACTGTACGGACCATAAAGATCTCGTGTCACTGCTTAACAGCGTGCTTTGAAGCAACAAGACGATAACATTATGAGATATTAAAATAATTTGTCATTTTGAAGGGTTGTAACCTGTTGAAAATGCTTTTAAAAATGTACAAAAGATTAATTAATTAAAGATAAAGTATTGCGCATGCGTTAATGGAAAGCCTATACGGTAAACAAGAAGTCATCAGTTATATTGAGTTTCAATTGACTGGTAGTTTATTTTAAAATTTAATGCAGCCTATTGTTTAGTGTTTAATCACTTCTAAAAGATTCACGAAAAGGCTGTAAATTTTTTCCTTGTTCTTATCCTAGTTGACGGTTGGTTAGTATTCCCCTGAATGCAAGTTCTCATTGAATGGAGAAATCATTTTCTGTAATGTTATTTCGATTAATAAAAGTTTCAAGGTGCAATAAAGACTCGGCTACTCATCAAATGGAAGGCGCGATTTAGGTCTTCGGTATGACACGTTAAATACTTTAATGCACTCGCTGCACTCTGTGTGATAACATGCTTGTTATGTGAGTGTGATATATTTTGAAAAAAAAAACGTCTGTAAAGATAAGAATATTTTTATACACTTTAATAAAAACTTACATGCAGACTTCCACTTGAAGCACGCACTTATTCAGGTACGTTCTTCCATCAGACGCACAAACAGGGTCGAACTCATTGTTGCATTTATGATCACAGCGTGAGCCACTTACCCTGGTGCAAAGCTCAAGATTAACTGAAGTCACACCTGCAAAACAAAAAAGACAGATATTAATGAAACAGATTTTAAAGCTGCGGCCCAGCAAAAAATCGAAGGTAGTTAGTTAGCAGTAAAGGTATTTATATAAAAGAAAGAAGAAGAAGAGCGACAAAAAAGAAGATGCGATGATGATGTGAGTGTGCATGCACAATCCTTGTTAGCGCCCTACTCAACAGCGCAGAAAATGCAGACAAGTGGCAATAAGCTTGCATGTTCGGTTTTGCATTCATCCTGCATAAAATTAAATTTTTTTCCTATTCATTGTAGTGTTTTTTATTGATTGACACAAATTAATATCTTAGAAAAGGGAAATTAGTGTCAATCGTAAATGCATCAAGGATCTGAGCAATCGTCTAAGTCGGCCTGGGTAAACGATTAAATAAGAATGATTTAAAGTCTATAACGTTCTGGGAAGGCTGCATTTTTGTAAGTTTGGTTGGATCCAAGTATAGTTTTTAGCCATTAACATAAATGTGAAATATTAGGTAAACTCTGTAGGCATGTATACCTACATGCAACAAGTGCTTCTGGGCAAGCCAGTAACGCACAAAAACGCAAAACATCTTGTTTATTGGCATGTCAAACAACAAAGCTAATGTGTTCCGATTTTTGATACAAGTATGTAGAATTGTTAGAAGAAGCTAACAACTCTTTGCAATGTAGTTGGCGGAATTCAATTAAAATGGGACCGGGATCACAAGAGGGCAGAGAAGCAGAAGTAATAAATGGAATGTGAATGACATGCGGACCGCCCCAAGCAAATCTTCTTAGGCAAAGTCATTACTACACTCTCGGTTCATGAACAGACGCTTCAAGTGTCCGTTTAAATAAATAATGTTTCGGGATATCTATCTTATCATGATTATGACGGTCTCTTTCGCTAATTGAATTCTGGCTTCGTACATACTAACCATTATCATCATAAAAAATACACCTAGGTAAATTATAAGGGAATGTCTTCCTTCTGGTTGATTCCGGTTTAACGGTCTGCTTATATTGCCGCCGGTGAGCAGTGATATAAATTGTTTATCGTTGCAGAACTTGCAAAAACTCATGAAAAATGCAATAACAAGTTTTATTGCGGGACAGAAAAGGTTTAATTTTGTGACAATAAATGTCTCTAGAGCAAAAGTACTAAATATTTTGTCAACTAACCTCTTCCACAGTTGCGTCTTCGCATTTCACAGTCATTGGCATAGATAACCCCATCAGATGCACAGACTGGTTCACTGACCTTGGGGCAGGAACGAGGGCAAGCGACAGATGAATCTGCTTCCACTGGATGGTAGCCTGTAAGACAAAAACAATTAGGTATGTTGGTAAAAAATTATAATTAGCTTATCTAAACAAATAAAGTAGTCAAACTCATAATCTTGTTGTGTCGATTTTTTCTGGCTCAAATAGGCCGTATTAAATATATTATACCAAGTGCACGCAATTTTTCAATTTACACAGTAACAGGCTCTTTTTGCTCATTTGCAAAATGTTTTTCTAGTTTTATTTCGTTTCGCAAAGTATATCTATCCTCCCTCACCTATTTTATCTGCTTGCATTGTTCATCAGTAACAAAAGTGCCATTATTTTGATGCCTTAGTTCAGTCATTCAGTAGAGTTTTGAAAGTACAATTCACCCTTTTATGCGATAGGTATAGAGGGTTGGGTGCAATTTGCAAATTATACATACGTACGATATTTGTTGACTCGGTTGTACTAGTACTGACGGACGAGAATGATCATGATGATGATAATTCTGCTGACGGTGACGTTGATGAAATCATGAAATCTTGATAGTTGGTCCATTTTTTTCTCCTGCCATGAAAGTCATGACTAGCCTAGACTCATAAAAGATTTGTGCCATTTTGCGGAAGGCCAAGATTTACTAGTTTGGTGCATCTACGTACCTTTTTCACATCTTAAATATTTAAATGCATAAATGCATGCATGACAATTTACGAGGGGAAAACGATATACACTAATGCACATTTGTGATGATGATGTGATGCGATAATAACAATCAGTAAAAATGTGCTCTGCAAAATGTCAGCATCAAAAAAAGAATCACGTTCTATCGTTATTGCTACTTGTAAATTTGAAAATTGGGTTTTGTTGTCGGCGATGGTGAAGTGAAGAAGACGAGGCAGAAAAAGAAAGAACCTTTTTTATCTTTTAGGTTTGGGTATTTTTACGAGAAAGAAATAAACGGTTGCTTGTTGTGATGTGTATTATGATAATGATAATGGCATATTAAATTTTTTGCAAGCATCATCATTAGATTAAAAATGTGCACCCACCACTGAGTATTTGGGCTTGTTTTTGCTACTTAATGTATCAAGATCTGATGACGGTAATTCTTCAAGAGAAGTATATGGTGGCTAAATGGGCAGTACAGTACAGCCCATAATCGATTGTGTGATAAGAACATAAATGCTTGAAGGGTCTTCTTCGCCGCTCTTTCCTCAATTTTTGATTGCAAAAAGGCAGCAAAAATTGTGTATTATCTTCGATATTCACTAAATTTCATTATCTTTATCTCAAATATGTATAAACGAATATGACAATGAATGATAAACAAGGAATGCGTGCCACTAGTAGTTAAGATTAAACAAGATGGCCCAATCAACTCAAGTACATATTTGTACGTAATGCAAAATTAGTATTTTGCAACACACCGGATTGCACTTATTTGCATTCATGGTTTTGGCACAGAAGCTACTTTAACATGAACAATGCTTGTTTTTTTCGCGTTAGTTGCATCTCAAAGACTGATTCACGTAAGATAGCACTGCGTACATGAATATTTCGATGTAAATCTACATATTTTGTTGTACTTTTGCAATAAATTGTATTGGAGACTGGAATCTGATTAAAATTTGGCATATAGTATAATAAACGTGATTACACTACATTTTAGCTGAATTGCAGTATGAAAATCAATTTCACACCCAAAGTGGTAACAAGGCAAAAACTGTAAAAGCAGAAAGATCTTAAACAAAGCATTTGTTTAAAGAAAACGAGTCAGACGTGAGTATACCTATAGGTAAAAATCGTCAGATCTCATACTAGCGGGTGGAGTCTACACAGTTCACAACAATTTAAAACATCGACTTTCCTCTCTCATCTTTCTTCACTACACGCTACAAGTAAGAATCCCGTGTTCAAGTAAGTCAATGCAAGACGTAGTTCGTTATGCTTCAAAGATGATCGTATATGTTCTATGTAGTCCCACATCAAACAAGCACTCGTCTTTAGACAAGAAAATAAAAAAGCGACCACCCTCAAGCGCTAAATCAACGGTGACGACAACGATTTTTCTCGGAACCATAAGGTGAATAGCAGATAAATCGACAGCCACTGCTAAAAAGCAAACATGAAGAAGCATTGTGAAAACTGGCGAGACGAATTATTAATTTTAGGAAAATAAGCAGCAGGTAAGCTGAAAATGACTTTAGGGTAGCGCCAAGCTAGCCAAGCCAACCTCATTTCTCCATTACACATTAGATTTTAACACCAATGCCTACCTAGGTATATTTTTTATTATCTAATGCCGTGTCAAACTCACTTCAGCCAAACAAGCGCAAGTGTCGAGGCAATCAATCAATCACTTGACTCTAGTTCTAACGACATCAGGTCTCTTGTAAAGTGTCAATGTACCAAAATTTACACTAGATGAGCAATTGCAAACAAAGTGATTGGATTGGACATGCTATATATTATACTGTTTGAAATCGAATGCAGTGGAAAATCAAAGCGTGTCATTAACGCAACGATACAGTTTCTTAACGCCATGATGACTTTACTAACCTACATAATAATAAAACATCATTAAAAATAGTATTATTGATGCATCATGTTCAGTTATTTCGCCAAGTCTACCCACAGAAGGAGGTATATGCATCAGCATATATGGGTAGGTATTCGTTTAATACAATGCCTAAGTATTTCCACTGGTCCAGTTGGGAAATCAAGTGTACTCGGTTATTGCATTTCAAATGAATTCTGCTATGCGCAAAAATATCTTTTTAAACCAGATTACTATTCTATTTTCACAAGGCAAAAAACGAATACTAGCTCATTATGTCAAAAACCATGTAGCCTTAAAATAGGTTGGGGTTGGAGGTGTGATTGAAAAAGAACCCCATGAATCCATCACTAATTGACTGAATAGTCTTCGCATATATGAAGATGAACGAACGGAGCGGTCTTAAAAACTAATGCAAAATTATTTAACCTAGCGTTTTCCTTCGTCCCTCGCAATTTTTTACTTCTTGATTGCAAAATGTAAATGGTTGCGTCATGCTAAAGAGATGAGCCGCCATGTTCTGAGCCAAAATGGAAGTAAGATAGGTAAGTATACTATATGACAGCGGGGAAAGCTTATGACAATGACGATGGTGAACTCCATAGGAGGTCCAAAGTGTTAAAAGATGTCCACGGGATCTGGTCTTTCACTAGCCAACTAACATATTTCAGAAACAAGATCCTGTGAGTCTACAACAAGGCTTCTATTGATTGGTATATGCAATTTAAGATGCAAATGGCAGCTGTAAACGTTAGAGAACTGAAATTCAATAACATCCAAGTAAACAATTATTTTAACCACACATAAAACTTTCATATTTAAATATAAATAAGATTTTAGATACAACCATTAAAATTTGCTGTACACATCGAGGAACTGGAATTTCCTCGTAGTAAAAGTTTAGGGTATGAGGATGATTATAATATGAAACTGAACTGTAGACTGTAGTATTGCATTCTCATGATGTACTGTTTCTGCTTCATGTGGTCATTTAATTACGAAAATTTAATTTAATTAGATGTCGCCCCTGGGACAATTATTGCTCTTCTTTAAACACATATCTTTTTAAAAGTCATTCACGTCACCCTCATAGTAATGAATGACTACAAATGCTGCAGTGAATGTTTTCTGGTCTGCCGGTTTCATTTCTATTGATGATGTGTTTTATATAAACAATTATGATATACTACATATAGATTATACATAGGTAGTATACTATTATATTATGAGATTCGCACATCTTTAATCATTCTAGTCACATGAAATGCAACCCCTTCTATTAATATCTATCTCCATTATTATCCACCTGATAAATACATACACCATACTATAATCTACACAACGTGCATGTGTAATTAATAAACAAAAAACTAAACTCATTCATCAGTCTCTCAAATTCAAGTGATTTATGCTTCTTGTTTTTGTTCTAAGAACAGCAGCAAGCCTCTTTTCCTCTTTCATTTTAACTACACGTTATCATCATGTTCGCATAAATAATATTTTGTGGTTTCTTTCTTTGCTGTAGGCTGCGTTTGGGGTAATCAATCAGGCAATAGCAGCAACCAGCAAAATACCACATCTTACAAATCCACGAGAATCTGCAGGTGTGGTAGTAGTGGTGCGGCAGTTGGGGTTGGTGTGTAGCCCTACCATATAATTCCACATTCTACACAGTAGCGACAACCCTACTAGGTGTACATATCTAGTAGTGAAAATTGTTGGTTATCTTCTAAAAGATTCAAATGAAGAATTCAGTTTAAAGTGGGATAATTTTCACTGTTGTTTTCAAATGTAAACGAACCGCACAGCAGTAGCCATCACTTAGAAGTAGAAGAAAAAAAGTTTGTCATGTTCTTTTCAAGACTAGTTCAGTAGCTCATCATCATCGTCGTCTACTTCGCCATCATCATTATAGTATAGCCATTCGTAAATTGCATGCACACACATATTACTACACTATATAACATGTCATTATTATACATGTACGCATCTATACAATGAGCTTGAAGATATTATTGTCGTTTGGTAGGCAGAAAAAAGTTTTAATGGATTACTTACACTTGTCAACATGCTTGACTCTCGATATACCCAAAGTTATGTTTTCTACAAGCCAGGATCAACATAATATACCTAAAAGTAACTATTATAGCAATAGTTATACAAGTTGGTTGATGAATCATTCGCTAATACCAGATACCAGTTTAAAAACAGGAAAGAGGAAAAAGAAGAGCTATATAACAAACAAGGCGGTTATAATAGGTTTACATGTAACTTGCTTTTTAAAAGTGTAAAAATGACCACTCATGCACGCTGTGTTGAATACTTCCTTTGGAACAAAGGCGCACAAAGTGACAAGATAAGATAATTGAAAAAATCATGTGCATTTAAGAATGAACTGGTCAATAAAGACAAAGACTAAAGGGAAAGAATTCCTAGTTTACTTCTACAAGGCTTGTGACAATCAATCCACTTGTAATGACATGTGGCTAAGTTCTGGTTGACTAACGAGCAACTACTTATTGGTTCACATATTGTATGCCATCAAGCCAATTATAACATACTTAACCAAGAACTTGATGATACAGCTAGGAATAAAACTTTAAGAATGCAGTATTTGGTAACAGTCAGCGAGTTTTGCACTCTTGCTAAATTACCTACGTAGATCACCCTAAATTCTAATCGTCAACATAATGGACAACGGACAACCAAACCAAGAATGAGAATAATTTGAAGAGTCATGCAACATGGTAGATGATATGAGCATTTTTAAAGCTTGATGATAAGACCTGACATGTCTGCACTGATATTGCAAAATTGTTGCAATATCAATGCAACAATCAACGTGGGAAAAGTTAGAATTTTCAAGTCTTTACTTCCAGTTCTTTGACTATCGTAGCTCAATTCTCATAGTGAAAATTTTTAATTTTTAGCACATCACATTTCCCCAGATTGTGAGTTTTATTTTTCCACAGTCCCAAAAATTTGAGCGATTATGGTGTGTCATTTATTAAGCATTACATTATGGGGAGAAAACTGTTTGTTCTTTACTTTTGTGGTATCAAACCTCACAGAAGCTCAAAATTATATAGCTAGTGCACTCGGTAAATCGAAGTCTTTGGTTTATTTTCGCCAAAGTGCTGGCGAGAACATGCTAACGCAAGTTTCTACAAAGAAAGGTAACACGTAAGCCATCTCCTTACTCGTGGTAGTAGTGTATAGGTATGTGCATATGAATGAAATGTATTCGCATCTTTTCTTGCTCTCCTGCCGATTCTTCTGACGAGATTTTTTTATGAGAAAAAAGCTCCCCTCAAGAATGATGATATGATGAACCATGCGAGCAAGAATATCAAATATTAGTCTTTTTGATGCTGTAAAAGCTAAGCCAGGGTCTTCAACAATATAAACACGTTTTACATGTCATCATCATCATCGTCACTGGTACAAAAAAGCAGGTCAAGCATGGCATTGTTATATTATTGTTATCACTCTGACTCTTCACTATGAGGCTTCTTCATCTTAAAGGAAAAGTGCATTACAATTTTTGTAACAAACAGATAAACAAACAACAACATCTTCATGTATAAAAAACATATAATCTTCACAAAAAGTATGCGAATGAGACGAAATGCATTTTGCTGCCGCGGTTAATTTATGATGATGCACTGTTGTAAGTGAAATGCATTCACCAACTTACACACAAATAAGTGCAGCAGTGCAACCAGTCTGAGTGTAAGAGAAAATAATGTGTTAGAGGGCATTTTTATAAGCTTTTCCTCGTAAAAATGGCAATAATTTATCGTGTTTCATGGCCTGTGCAATACAACAAAGTATCAATTTTGAAGCGTCTTTTTAGTTGAATGGTTTATCATGGTCAACGTGTGAGCATGCCTTTAAACCAAAGTAGGATCAGTAATCATCAGCACTTTGTCCACCAAATGCCAAGTATTGCAGACATCACACCATCGCATAATTACCGTCATGATAAGATTCAACCTCCCCATCCTCCTGACAATAATCATTACCAGCTATAGCTGATGCTGATACTATAGAACAACCCCAGTATAAGACATAAGGTACAAATACACAACGTGTACAATTTTACGATAAAGATAAATGCTGAATGAATCCTCTCGGCATTCTAACGGTTGGTCTCTATTGCTCCTGCAACTTCACACGTCATTCATACATCAAACACTTTGCTCGAATCGACAGAGTGATTACGATTAAGCTTCGGAAGTGATTATTACAGTAACAACAAGGAAATATTTATATCATTATCTTCGTTCAAGACCATAAAAATAAAGTAAAAGTTAGACATTTTATAAATGACAACTAAAAGAGGAGTAAACCAAAGAATCTCTGTATCTTTATCATAAACAAAATAAAAATATGCAAAAGTTTAATCGATTATATGAAACAAGTTTCCAGTATTCTAAATAAGTACAAGGGATAAAATGGCACTGATAGTGAAAGCATAAAAAACAATTAAAACATTTTTATCAAAACGCTTTCCGGTCACTTGTTTAATTTACGATATAAAGATTTAGAGCCGACGGATATATTATCGCGAATAAAATACAAATAAATTATCTTCCAATCATTTCGTAAAAAATATTTTGGATAGTTTGATGCATTTATCAAGGCAGTCGGACAGACAAACATATACATTCTATAATTCCATTAAAATGGACTCCCATACCACAGCAAAACAAGCAAAGAAATAAGACTTAAGTAAGCGTTCGCTTTTTTCTGCTAAACTTACTCCTTACAATGATGTTGATTATTTTTACAACCGTGTGTGCTCCTAAGCATCCTGTTGATTTCACACCATAATATTTTGTGCACAAAAAACTGTCTGCAACTCGGTACTAATTTTTTACTGATTATCTCTTCACTTGTTTCTTTCATTGTCATTACCAATTACTTACTTTGCTGTTTTTGTGGTGGTGATACATAGGTACACACATCTTCAGCAGTTAATGGAAAACTTTTATGTTGTTCTTCCTGTTAAAAATGTGCTTGTTTCACTTTTGGGAACACTATTCGCACGGATTATCATGACTATTATGGTCACTGACTTTTCTTCTTTAAAAAACGTTGTGATCATCATCATGTCATAGTCATGAATGAATGCACTTGACAAATGAGTATGTAATGTGTTAAAGTAAACTATAAAGTGCACTCCACTGTAATAATAGTGGCAATAAAGATTTTTAAAAGCAAAGCAAACAAAGCGGATGCCTTTGTTAGACATGTACACACATAACATATTATGATGCTGGCTGAAAGGCAAATTTTGCTCATAAGCCGTAATAAATGTAACATAAATCCTCTTGCAAATAATAACCACTGTCAGATTAAAAAAGAAATTGCATGGTAAATACTCAACATGCTCTATTCTACTCTCCGTATTGCACTTGCAAATTTTTAATTTTCGAGGGGGAGCTCTGCTAAAAAAGGAAGGGAAAAAATTCCGTGAAAAAGAAAGATTAATGACCAGAGTTTCTCGTTTATACTTGTCTTTTGTGCAAGCACAAATAAACACACCAGGACAAGGGGACACACAGACCAGTTCCTGTCACAAAAGATGCAATAGTAACAAAATGAGAAATTTTTTATGAAAGAATCAATAGTGAAAGATCTGTTGTTATTAAACACATGCACCATGTCATATAATAACAATACCCTCCTTATATGGACAACACTCATCTGACAAATTTTCATTGTTGTAGTTGTAGAAGTACATAAATGTAAAACATTTGCATATGAATACTTCAAGTGTACTGAACTAGCATGCACAACTCACAAAATTTACTTTACGACATAATAATAATAGGCAACGTGCTATTAAAAAGTGAGAGAGATTGAGCAGGGTGATACAAAAGTCATCATAATCATTCTAATATGTTGATTTTAACAATTACAAGGTGAGAACATGCAGATTTTATGGACTTGTGAAATTTTTCATTATCATTAACGTGTGAAATTGCATTTTGTTACGTGGTTCATTGTCTCCCGATCATCCACCCTTCTTCAAATGTTTGTTAAGGATAATGATCGGTACATATGCATCATTGATTGAGAAACTGGAAGTCGCAGAGAAAAGCCACTTAAGAGAAGACTTGTCGCCACAAGCAAAGTCACTGCTTTTTCTCTCTAGCGAATTGGTAACTAATGACCTTTCTGGCATTGCGGCACATGGCACGCCGTCGTTTGCTCCCACAAGCAAGAAACACCAGCGCCATATGCAGCAGCAAACGTTCGTTCGCTCGTTCACAGATTGAATTTAAATGAGCCTTTTTAAGTTATTGGATGACCAATTGTTTACCATGCTCTAAACTCATTTTGCAAATGAGTAATGCACACATTCTCACCCACAAATATGTAGCATTTGAATCAATAAGTAACTTTCTGTCTGTGGTCAGTTGTCGTCGTGGAGGAGTTGGTCAATTAGCATTTTTTTATTTTTGTACTGCACCACGACCACGAGTTGGTTTGATTATGATGACAACACTGACCAATATCTATGCTGACGATGGTACAATTTTTGCCGTGAGCGATTCATTACTCGTATAAATCTAATCAAATCTATTTCACGTGAAAGGGAATGGGTACGATGATTTGATGCATTATGCAGCCACGAACAAGCTGATGCACTGCTTTTCACATTCATCATAATACGCTTTCGATGCCAAACCTTTTTTTTTGTTTTTACCTGCATCACTGGCATTTTACCGCAACTTTGATTTTACGATTCTTCATCAACAATAAATACACCATCCACTTGCAAAAATTGGGCTGCCCATCAATAATATCAATACTTATATAGAGGGTATCATTATATATCATTTTATTGAAGTAGAGAAATGCAAAAAAAACTGTTCGAGTGTGTGATGCACTTTCTTTGCTTCAATATATTTTTCTACAAATCAAACAAAACAATAATAATAAAATTGGCTAGTGTGGTAGTAGTAAAATGGAAACTTGATTGATACCATCATGACCATCATCATTTTTATTGAATTTACGCTAAGACAAGCATCACATCGTCGTCATCATCATCAGCAACAACAATTTAAGCTTGAAGTCGCAGCATCAGTTGTATGTAAATAAGTTATATGTAGTAGTAATCTAATCCGCTTGCACTGGTTAATTCACTCAAGAAAAGAGTGAAATTTTTCGACCGACCCACCACCTGCATTTAATAATATACATGTGTACAGATTGAGTGATAGCCTGCCTTTAGCCAGACAGAAAAGACAGCACTATCATTTTCCTTTGTAATAAAATAATATAATACTTAATTAGTATTCCAAACATACGATTCCTTATTATACTACTACTGTGTGTCGATGCTCTTGTCTCAATATAATTTAAAACAAGTTGCAAAATATTATTACAACAGCAGCAACAACGCTAGGAAATCACTGACTCATGATGACCATATGGACCTTTGCAAGAGTCTGTGTGTGACCGGCAATGACCGGATTTGCCATTTAAAATCTTTAAAAAAAGTGTGCACAGACTGCAATGTACTAAAAAACAACATATATTTCAAATGTCCGTTCTAATTGTTCTAGTATATCAACAGGGTAATAAAATTGACATATAAACGCACAAAAAGGCGACACGCTTCGTCTTTTCTGATATTACCCCCACCACCTCACTCATCATCAAGTCTTCCTTGTCTTAATCTTTCTATATGATAGTCATATAATCGTCATTTTACAATTTTATTGTTACTACCCATTTGACATTTTATTTTCACTTTCCCAATCTAAATTTCCACATAATCACCTGTCGTGTGATGAATTAGAAAATCCTTCAGCACTCGTTCTTATCTAGTGCTGTGTGGTAGGATGATGCGGTGCGGCTGTGACGTTATATGATGTGGTTTGGTTTGTTGGTGTGATATATGGGGACCTACCGTTACGCGTTTTCTTTGTCTGTAGATTGCACACACACATAATGCACACAATACTACCTACTACTAACCAACATCACTACTGCTTTTCAGCTTCTGTGTTTGTTTTGGCAACTGGCCAATCAGCCAAAAAGGATTACCTGTGTAGATAACTGCAAATAAATTCAGTATATGAAAATATATGCGCAGTTTTCCTCTTTTGTAAAAAAAATACTTAAAGTCGAAAGAAAAGAAGTTTGAAATGCCGATTTTCTACAGTCATTATCAACTTTTTTCATTGGATCTGTTGCAATTAAGTAAATTTTATTTTTAATAATAATATATGCAACTTTTATTGCACGCGTGATATATGGCATCAAAAGGGGAGTAATATGAGTTAATCAACAATGAAAGCTTATATATCCTCCATAATAATTTCCATTTTGGCAACTATTTTGCGTGAGTAATTACCTCTACGTGAGCTGACACTTGAGTCTCAGCCGGCACGGCATCGCATTTTATGCAGTTGTTGTAGCAGGTTTGGGATCGCACTTGTGATTTTGTGATATCAGAGATATGAGATGTGCGTGTACGCATGATGAGTAAGCTCACTGAGCTGATAATGATACGATTGCCAGCTCTTCATTGACTAAGCACGCCCAACTTTTGCGAAATAATAACAGAGTTCAAATGACTTGACTTTTTCATCCCGAAGAGTCATAAAACCATTATAACATGCGTATATACATAATTATCATAATATATTATGCGTGTGCGTGCGTATCCAGATTAGATCCCAATGATTCATCATCATCAGTATCATCACGCATAAAAAATCACAAAAATAATAATCGAAAACAACTCAAAGTCAGAAAAACTTGCTTTTCAAGCGGAATAGGATGCAACGCACAAAAGAAAATAAACTTGGCAAAGATGGGATCATCAAAATGCCATATTAATTTCAGACGATGATATCTGTGCCGTCATGTACAAAGGTATCAATTTCAGTAAACTTTTTCTTTTCTTCTTCTTCACAAATACCTACTCTTTTCTCACTTATGTTCCAGCTTTTACTTGTTCAAACTATGAAATCTGATATGCCTTTCTGCACGCTTTTTCTCTCTCTTTTACACATACGCGGTGCGTGAGTGAATGCTCGTCTCGAATGTTATGAAAATTAAAAATGCAAAATAAAAATTGAAATTACCTAGTGCATTTTCTTGTTTTAATGTGTGTGTAGCTCTAAAATGCATGATTTGTTATTGTGTGCCTTTTTACTGCCAAAATGCCCTGTGGTTACTGAAATGCTTGTTAGATATAAAAAATATTGTTCTTTAAACGAAGTGGTCATAAAAGAATATTATTATGCTTTCTTTATATGCTTATATACATCACCTATCTTTTTATGACTTTTCGGATCTTTGAAAGTTTTGTTTTGGCACGAATCAAGATAAATAGTGAAATCTTTAGATTTTAATGCTGATGAAGCTACCTGCCTATGCATAATATATTTTTCAATATTAGCACGCAAACCAATAACATGCTCATACATATTTACGAATATGAATAATGAATATGTTCAATAAAATCGTTCCAATGAGTTTTGATGTAAGATAAGAACAATACACATTTATTGAAATAGCAAAGATCAATGTCAAGGCTGAATACGATAATCCTTACAGATTCTTAGATCATGTAGGTAAGTTTGCACAAATGATTTTCTTGTAAGTTTCTTGTGCAAATTGTAGAATTGATGTTGACACAAATGCATGTTCTATGGATTTCTACGGATGACGTGGCAAATGAAAGAGAATCAAAACTGCAGAATATGTTAAGTCCTAAGTGATTAGCGCACGCCTCACGTATGTTTGTAACTTTGTAACGCGAAGTTATAGGTATGTACATCGTACCGGATGCACCGCAAAAGTATGTACCAGACTTGTCTGAATGTTTCTTGCTGAAGGCAATATGAAATGTGCAATCTAACAATCAAAGATCAGTAAAAATATTAAGAGTGAAGCAGCATTGAGAATTTGTGTTCCCAAAAGTCAAATGTCAAATTACTAACAGATGGATGATATTACAGTATGCGCTGATGATGATGATGACGCTGACAAAGAAACGGCTGACATATTCAGGTTGTGTTTTCGGTCAGTAGAGTCAAAGGTGAAAACTCTTTAGGTTTATTACTGTGATCATTTGAAATTTAAGAGGATGGTAAGAGAAAAGAAATGCGAATAGACAAGTAGGGAAATGAATTTAAATAAATAATTGATTGCATTATTTGCCGTCTCTGTGTCTGAGAAGAACGCAGCGACGACGACTAAGTCGCATGAAAAACAATGCGTGTGCTTCCCCACAGTCCCATTAATAATATCTTACAATCAAATACCGACTGTTTGAATGGTGGCAGAATTGGCTTAAGGTACAACGCTGCATCCATATTACCCATTGTCAGATTTATTTACTCGAGAAAATGCCTACAATGTGCAATAACGAAAGTACAATTATTAATACATGGCATGCAATCACGATTCACGAATATTGTGTACTTTACTCCTAGAAAAATATTTTTGTTTCTTGCTATTTCATATCTCACGACGATATCATAAATCGATAGAAATGAATTTCCAAATCTCTCTTGCTTGAAATCTTAAAAATAATATTTATTCAAACTATATTTCTCTGCAAATGAATTTTCCACGTAGGTACACATGCATTATAAAATATTTCAATCAAGTTTTCGATAACTTTATACTACTATTTTTCTTACCTGTTCCCACTCCAATCAACAGAATGACAGTAATGCTGAAAAAGTCTGTCATTGTGCTTCTTCCTCCACCGGTCACCCACCTCGATGACACCATATTGCGTTCTAAACTCCTAGTTTTCCTTTTTCAATGTTATTAAAACGACAACACTTGACAAACTGTCTCAAAAATAAACCACTTTAGTTCAGTTTTTATAAAGCGCTACTTTTCTCTGTTAACGTGCTCAAGGATGTTTTCTCTTCAAGTCTGTACTCGTTTATTCAAGTTTTTTTCGGTGTTGGCGGTTAGCACTCTAACAGAACACACAATTATTCTTGTTGTTTTTCTTATGCAGTTGATGCTTTCTTTGGGCTTGCCAAACCCTCTTCAAAAGGTAAAATAGTAAAACAACACTTTTGGTAAAGTTCACTGTATAAAATAGGCTGCTGATACTTGAGGGCGAAGATGAAGATGCTTTTCGGTAATCTTAAGTATTTCTGATGTAAAGCGTTGATTATACCTTTGTTCGTTTAAAAAGGTGGTGATGAACGATCTGATTATTTCATTTTTTACAGCAGTATAAAGACCTCATTGAATCATAATATGATTCATAATAGTGTGTAGGCATGCAACATGTATCCTTTCTTCATTCAATGCCCTTTCTTTCTCGGCAAATCTCCTCCAAAAATAGTCATACGTTAATACTTCATATAGTCTTTAAATGAATTGATATATGGACAAGAGAATCTATGTGTGTATGAAGATGATGAAGGATTCCAAGTCGTTATCACTGATGTATGATGTGTGCATGCGCTTGTGGATCCACCACTCCTTCTACTGATCTCTTCCTGATGATGGGGATGTTGATAATTGTTTTGAACCACAAAAGTCAAAGCCAGAAAGCTTTAAGGCACTTGAGAATCTGATGATGAGCAAAAGATTTTTTTATAGATCGGTTTAAGTCAGTCACACAGCAGCCAACCAGTGCATTTCAAAACAGGCGTGTGTGGCATGAGTTTTGACAAAAAAATCGTATGCCTAGTCAAAAGCTCTGCAACTCTCAACTTTAACGTCTTGTTCTTCGGCAAGTGATGTGACGGGATGCTGTCCAATGGGTGGTGATGATGTTGAGAACTGACAGCTCACTTTTAAGGAAAACAACAACAAAAAAAGTACAAAATCAGTGAAAAAATTTAGTTTAGTGCTGCTGAAAAAGTTTGCAAAGAAGGTACTTGACTTTTTTTCCACATTTTCTCTGTAAATATTTATATGTGGCATTTTCTCATTGTTTTACTGGTTTTTTGGTTAAAAAAGAGGTGTTGGCTTGCAAAGAAAACTCTATTTTTCTCCATTTTTTTCTTCTTTGGTTTGCTCGGTACAAAAAAAAATCAGTAAATCTTTTTAAAAGCTTGTGTGTCTTCAGGTGTAAAATTTTCGTTTTCTTTGCAAATGGAAGGCCAGACAAGGAAAATACTCAGGGAGGAGATAATATATTTGGCAATGGCAAAATAATGTAGTGATGAAGATAAAATTACGTATGAACACCACTGAGCATCATCTTCATCATCCCATCAACCCACCAACTTTTAATGATGATGAGCATATAAAATGTTTTCTCCGCTATTATGTTTTCAACCATGTATTAATTTTATGATGAGCATGTAATTAATCTTCTGAGTCTGCGGCAAATAAGTCTACAGTCTGCATCAAAACTAAAGTCGACTCTGTGAAATAATCATTATGATGGCAGTACCTATTTTTACCGACCTCCCTTCAAACCTAAATAGGGGTAAAAAATCCGTCGCACTAGTTTCTGATACTTTACGACTTTTCATAATCTGTTTTGAAATATATTGCGAGTTCCTGTCAACTCAACCGATTGGGGATAATAAATTATAAAAAGGTAAATGATATTGAACAGACATGCTTGCTTTCAAAAAATACTCTTCCGGATAGCACACACATATCGCCTGCGCGTTCCCTCTTCTATGCAATTCTACACATGTATTTGTTTCAAAGAAAATAAGCGTAACATTTTTATGATGCAAGTTTTAAGTATGTTAGACGTACTTACGGTGGTAATTTTCAAGCACTGAGGGCGTGTTCCATTAATTCCCTGTCGTAATAAACTTTTCACGACAAGTTGCAAACCGATGCTTTCAAAGGCTGATTCTATTGGGATCAGTAATTTTTTTTCTCGGAGAGGAGGAGTAGCTCATAGATTTGCTGGCACCCTTGTGTAACAACAAAAACTGCGCCTGTTTTTGCAATCCACTCTGTAATACCAGCAACAATGGTAATTGTTTACGGAGGAAAAGCTCTTCTTAGGCCACTCAATTTTTATGCTTAATTATACTGCACTCACACACTTTAATTCAGTTTTGTGGTCAGAATCACAAGAAAGACGAAGCCAGGAACGTTATGTAAATTATACGCCGACTGCACCACGCACGTGATGGTGGAGGAAAGCAACAACAATGAGAGGAAATGAATGACTGAAGCAATGAGTGAAGCAGCGTCAATTAAAAATTGAACGCAACGTTAGGTTTGATGGTTGTCTTTTCAAAAATAAGCTAGAGTGTTCTTGACTCCTCCAAGTTTAAACGGTTAATGGTAGCTAATATTCAATTGGAGTGTGAGTTTTGGTTGAAAACTGCGGAGGTACAATAGTGAGTGGGGAAGGAAGAAAACTTTAGCACGCTATAAAAATGCCTCTCAAAGTATATAGTATACGTATATTGTGTCTCTAATATGAACTACTTCAACTCTACTGCGCGCTATATGAAGGCTCGTAGATACTTTTAGTTTGGATATCTGAAAGGGTTGCATTGGCATGCATCCCCATCATGATCATCATGCGGTTGCCTTATTGCTCATGAGGATATGGGGATGATGATGGGTTTGAATACGTCGAGAGAAGCTTTTTTACCTTTAGCACAATCAAGCGTACATCATTTTCCTCATCATCATCCTGCATTATTATCACATGCGTGCATTTCGCATTGCTCCCTACGCATAAATGCTGCAGCGAATAATGCATGCATCATGTGCAGACTTACCTGAGTATACCGGCTTTCTTCCTTTTGCTAGAAAAGGATACAATACCTTTTATCCTTTGCGAATCATTTTGTGAAGTGCAGCAAGCACATATTTTAGCTGATCTAGTGCTACTTTCGACATGTTTGCTATAACTTGTAACTTGAGTATGAAAGCAACTTGCTTCATCTACTCGTAAATAAAGAATACATGGGACTTTGGGACACTTGAAAATCAACCAAGATAGCCAAAAGACGAGAGAGAAAATGATGACATGGTCGACAGTGTAAAACTTATGATTGGTTCTATTTGATAACAAGAAAGATAAAATTTCAATCATGTACAAGTCAGTAATCTTTGGAAATATTGTATGATGATAACAGAGAGTTCATTGCTCACATAACTTCCGATCGAGTCGCAATTGCAACTTGCAAGTACAACTTACTTTCATGGATAACAACGAATTCTTCTTGATTGTCCAATAAATTTTCGGATCCCTACAATTCCCCGCGTTTGACATTTCTTTGATAAGCAAATATATATGATTACGATGCAGAGAGCATGCAGTAAATCACTTCCCTTTTAAAAGGGTAGCATTATTGTATACTTGATTTTTGTCGCTTTTGAGGTCAGCTTGTTGGCCAATTTAAGATGCATGTTTTCTTGTTTATTTGTAATTAATGTCATCGTCAAGTAATTATTTCCTCTAATCATCGGTCCTCTCCTTTTTGCAGACTAGTTAGTAGTGGCTAATGCAATGATGCACACATAGTTTTTGTTATACTAAACATTCTTGTTTCTGAAACACATGTTTTTTGATCTGGGATACACTTTTTTGTGACAAGTACACGGTAGTATCAAACCTGCAGAGAAATTCGCAAATAATTGTCACACACACAACCTCTCTCACTATGTAACCCATTGCCCGTGTTTCGTGAGTACCAGTATATATTGTTGAGGAAGATGTTACCGAGCTTGTTACTTTACTTTTGCGTACTTCTGATAATAATGTAATGATAATGTCAGTAATGAGGATCAGAAAACAAGGCATTCTGCTGTGAATTGCATCAAGAGCGTCCCACAGCACATACTTAAATGCTAATAATATCAGAATAATAGAAATAAGTAGTCATACTATAAATATATGTATAAATTGCCCATAAATTACATGCTTATATTGTCTATAGGAGAATGATAACAACTTTTTGCGAAAATCTTTTCACAATGCTTTTTCTTATTCGTGTTGGTTTTGTCTGTCCTCCTTTAGATCATTATTGCTACTTGTTCTTCTGGTCCTCTAAAATAATACTCTTTATCTTTTCTGACATGTAATAGCTTTTATGATGATTATTGAGGCATGCCTGTTGTATTATGTCCAATCAACACGGTCATATCATGATAGTAAAGGGCCACAAATGTATATTAAAAGTGACATAACTATGAGGTGTCAAAAAAGTTAGAGGTAATGATAAGAACTCATTATTACCAAACTGAGTGTGAACCTGGTGTAAACGGGGTTTGCTTTTCGGAATTGAGGTTTTGTGGTGGGTTGGTGGAACCTAATGTTGTTTCAAAAATCAAATGACAACCATACTAAGAATAACACAAATTACCACTGACTGTGGCAAGTTGTTTTTCATAACCGAGTAATCGACCCTCAGATAAGAAAACGATAAATTGAAACCATAATGCTGTTTTGTGGAGTGGACTTATAATAAATCAATGTAGAGATTACTCAAACCACGTATTTTCAATCTATTAGTTAGTTTGCGTTAGATTTTTTTTAAATGGCCCTCTTCACAATTTAAGTGTCCGGTAAATAATATAATTGTAGGAAAGAATCTATGCAAAACTATAATCTATTCAAGTTTCAACTTCTTAAATTTTATGACAAACCATTCTTTGCCTTCACCTTTGCTTTCAATGACCTTGTAAAAAGTTACATATACCTTACAATATAGAATGAATATAAAGCAATATGTCCATAGCGCACTTGAAATACATGCCTACTTCTCATCATCAGTATCATAATTAATTAATAAACCTTCCATCCACCCATGAGACCCACCTCCTTCAAATATAAGACGTTTTCATCTCAAAATTTCTAATTTATTCAGTTTCTTCATTACCTCCTCTTTTTTCATGTGTGTAAATTCATCTATAAATTTCAATTTTAATACTTTCATAATAGACGTGTATTATGCCTACTCACATTACTTTATCCTCATAAAAACATGTCATGCAAAACCTCTTCACGAAAATCTACAAAGCGTTTGATGTACGCAGGCATGCTTACAAGCTTAACTACACGAAAAATGTTCAAACATGTTTTGTTCCATCAAGTGTGAAATCTGCTGCATGTATGCACTATTCAAAATCTGCATTATCAAACATTTATTAAGTCATTAGACGATCAAGGTTATAAAAACTATATCTTATGTAAAAATCCGTGTAACAATAATTAATAATTAAGTCAGCCCACCAGGCATGAAAATCACAACTTTGTTCTTTTTGGCTTTTTTATCGCCTCACATCACATACGCTTCTCAAGAAAACAAAGACGAACCAATCATTTCATTGAGACACCAAGCAAAAAGAAGTGCATGATTGGAATACAGTTTACTAGTGTCGATGTTTTCTTCAGGTCAACGAAAGTGAAACTGGTCGTATGTCTATAATTATATGTTATTTCAAATTTGAATGTATGAATTGAAAAATTCTAACCGTATTATGTACAATCTACGAATTCAAATAATTTTAATGATGGTATGAAGATATTCATTACGCTTGGTAGAATGCAGTGATGCGGTAAAATTGTGCATTTTGCGGTGATGCTAGTGTACTCCTAATCGACTTAAGATTCAAGATTATTATCACAAGATGTAATAATCAAAAAAATAATGTTTAAACTTGCCAAATGGCCTTGTGGCAATTTAAAATTCTACTGGCATTGTAAAATGTGCTTCCTCCTCCTCCTTTCTCGTCATCAAAATGTAGAGCATAGACCGTTTATTATTACAACGAAAACACAACCTGTTCAAAGTGCAATGTACGTTCCTAGTGCACTTTGAAGATTTCATTCATAATATTATGGATTATGTTTGATATTACATGTAAATTGTATCTGTAAAGTTGCAAAATAAATCATTGTGTGAGCGTTCATTTTTTTGTGAAATCTCTTCAAAATATAATTCGTATACTTATGTACGACGAAAATATCAAATCTCTCAATGTGATAATATTTAAACAAGCCAAAATCTCAGCATGTTTTGTTTCTGAAAATGTTACCAAACGAAAAATTACCTAAATACTATCATGAACTATCCTATTATTTCGTTTTATTTCATTGAAGTAAATCACGATTTTTTTATGAAAGATACGATAAACACTTTATTTAGCTGAGCTGACTTGATACGTCTTTTTTGTTGGAAAAAATATAAAAAAGTACAATAATATTTTACTTATCCATATAATGTGACGAGACAACAAGAACTTTCCTTCGTTTCATTTTTTGCTTTTTAATTCTGCAAAACTACCTTCACTTTTTGGTCTTGTCGTCGCATGACATGACTTGTCGCTTTAAATGAAAGTTTTTTTCTGCATTCAATAACTTTGTAGGTTTATTACTATGTTAGTAATGAAATGTGCAATATGTACAAAAGAATCATATTAAAGCTTTTTTTCTTTTGCTTTTAGTGTTTGGGATAATGAGGAGATTTGCCAATTATCAACATCAGTATGTCCGAATATCCTAATCACTGTTTGACCGACTGTGTTTCTGATAAATGGCATTTATTAATTTGACGATATTTTGGCAAAAGTCTAAGGATGACATGGTGTTCTTGTCTGTTGCAAATTGATGTCATAAATGATAAGGGATATCTTTGAAATCTTAATGGAAATGCATAAAGGTTGAGCTTGAGACTCAGAAGATGATGCTATAGCTTAGACATGGCTCTACAAGTTATGTTTTCACTTTTCAGCTAATAAGAATAAACGGAAATCGTTCAATCCCATAATAATATTTCAATATTTCCATATACCATGTAATTGCAAGGTGATAAAATTATGGTAAAGAATAACCCTTTCTCTTAATTTTTTATACACATTTTCCGTATTTTTCAGTGATGAGCAATCAAATGGAGTTAGATGATGGTAATGTGATAGATTTATATTGAGAGAATGATAAAAACTTGATTACTTAGCTATAATCTTTTTCTGTCGAATCGTAATAATTGCTACATGCACAAATCATGCCATGAGTACTTTTAGGATCACCTCATAATTACAAAGAAGATGATTGCAGCTAGAAGACGTACAATTTTATGCAGATGAAGAAATGTTTTTTTACACTTTTCCCTTTCATTCAATTATGACTACTAAAATGAGTTTTAACGTATCACACGTTAAGTAACCGTGCAAGAGTGAGTAAAAAAAACACGTCATATTGAGTGAGCAGTAGAAGATTATTGGATGTCGCGAAAGAGAGAAACCTTGAGAATTCGAAGATATTTTTTACTTTCATCATTTCTTAAAAAGACAAATGAAAAGTATAGCAATTATGGGCTTTATAGAACAAGTCCTTGACTTTGCCGCGTGTGTGGTACAAAAATGAATATTATCATACAAACCAACAAATGTACTGCACTCTGCACTGTATAATCTAGCTATAAACATACAAGCATATATTATAAATTTCGAATATTTTATAGATTGCATTTTTGAAATTGACAATAAAATAGCGCTGTATCATTACATGGCACATATTTTTTTATTAAGTGAATAATGTTGCCTGAAAAATCTTTCAGAAATGGAAATTCCAATACCTAATTGAAAAGTTGGTTTGTGACGCCTCCGTCGTGTTCATGTGGTGGGCACTACTCATTAGGAAAAGGAAAAACTACGCACTACAATACTTTAAGAGCTTTTAATTCGCGTATAATGTCAAAATGACTTTTTCAAAAGAAAACCCCTTGAGCCTTTGTTTCAAGTTTTATGAAGAAGAAAAAAATACAAGAATATTTTTTGTACCTTGCAAGGCCATATGTGTGTTATAATTTATAATGTTTGTTGAAGACGACGATGTGAAATGTAGCTGCGCTTTTTGTATGCAACATAAATATTAAGAGTGTAAATATAAGCAGTATTTATGAATGGTTGCGATTCAACAAAGGCAAAACCTTTTTTTTGAAATTTATGCTTCATTAATCCTCTACTGATCTTTGTCAAATTTGCATTTTCTTTCAATTTTATTATCGAACTGCACTTTTGCTATAAATATGATCATAAAACCAAACGACAGGATTTTCTCTTTCATTTGAAATGGTTATTGGGAAATCTAATACTACATGACGTACTAACATCTGCATAATATTTCCTTTTAAGTGTCTACATGGGCCACATAAGTTGATGTTGAAGTTGTGGTTAAAAAACGACCCTACGAGTAGCCATTTGAATTTAATCGTTAATCAAGTGTATTAATTTTTTAACCGTAAATTACATGGATCTTATTCTCTACAACCACCTGCCCGATTGTTATCGACAATTCAAAATGATTTTATAACCCGTAATAACAGTGTTAAGTCCATTATTTTGAGGATGATAATAACTTACTAAATATACCTACATATAATGCAATGCAGAATAATAATAACTCTATTCAAACCACAGCTAGTTGTCTAAATTTTGTCGCAAATAAGATAGCATGCATGGTTGAAGATAGAAAAAATACTTTTTTGATGACAACAGTTTTGATTGTTTTTATGTAGAAACGGTTTGCTGCTTGAAACTTCAAGAAAATAAGAAAGTACATAATGCAGGAAGTTATTGATTATTGTTTATTATTGGATGTCAACCCAATGGCATGTCAGTTAGGTTTTTGGAAATACATAATTCTTACGATTTTCAACACCAAGAAAAGATTGGGAGCAAAAGTGCAACTGTTTCAACTGATAACAAGCATAACTCTAAGATTTTACTATTTATTTAGCTCTAGCTTCAAATAATTCTAATCATTAAAATAATGTTACAGCTCTAAAGATTCTTTCTATCAACAGTGCAATGCTGCTAAATCACATTTATGTGTTTATTGCATTGATACTCATATTGTTATTCTAAAAAGAATGAATAATGTGTCCATCATCGGGTAAACCTCGTATTTTATTGCACGTACATACATGCCAAGAGTGGGTATGTAAACAAAGGAAAATACACACTACATCAGTGTATATGTCGGCAGTGATAATATATGATAACGACTAACGATATGCTGTAAAACTCCGGCAATCAAGGGGTTGGGCTCGCCTTAATCATCACCAACATCTTCACACTAAGGCTCTAGACAAATATTGAATGATGCACATTGCACATGCAAAAAAACCAGAGATTAAACTGATTTTCGTGAAGAGGAAACAACTTGAAAGCAGAGGAATGATGAAGGGAAAAGATAACGATGGATGACGATATCCGCCTGTCTGTCTAGCCTGCATTCTGCATCAGACGCGTAACGTAATGTTACCTACGTATATAGCTTACAGGTTGCGTTATTCAGGTGAAAAGGAGAAGTTAACCCACTTACCCTAATTGTGGTGGTATGGTCAGCTCACCGCGTTGTCCTTTTTATTTTCCATTTATAATATACAGGTCTGTGTCGTGTGTGTCTACTATATACATTTTAACACACAGAGGAAGCACAGCTTTCAATGCAAAAATACCAAGTTACGATTACGGAATGATGACTTTGGATAAGCTGATGTTCACAAACCGGCAGATACCTTCCTTCATAAACGTACTATTGCTTCGCTAATTATAGCGAAAGGCATTCTATAATGAGCTGATACGAAGATACGATAATCATGATACAATATGCTATACTTAAAACATTTAAAATCCATTGTGCAACTGGCTGGATGAACTAACCTTAAGCAACACTTTAATACCTACAATAGCCATTCACCTATCACAAACTATGATTCTATGAAATCCTGCTTTCCATGCATGCATGAAAAAAATCATTAGCATTCTGCAGAATCATTTGATTTCTCGTACTTCGAGTTAACTCAATTATCTGTGAGTAATTATCAAAATTGTTGGAAAGAGTCTTTAAAATAGAAAGGCGATTAGTTAAATCTTTCAATGCAATGATTATGATTCTACTGAATGTCTGTTAAAGACTACTTGAGTTTATAGCTTTCGAAGTGTAAACTGTATACATTGAAAGCAATTCACGCAGGATGTTCAAACTCCTTTACGTTGACGCTGGCTTAATAGTGCTTAAAAGCTGATAATCAAGAGATAACTCAATCAATAAAATATAATCGTTTGAACATGAGTTTTTTTGCAGGTGGTACAGTCGCAGTAGCACGTTTTTTGGAATGCGATGTGATGACACTAATTAGACATTCGATATCTACAAGAACATATATCATAACATATAGCTTAGCTTCTAGAAGTCTTTTCATGTGAATTTTACGTCTGTAGTCTGATGTTACAGGACCACATACCTTGAACACATATTTATTGATATTTTACGGGGACTATGATTGCTACTCATAACAGCATGTTGAAAAGTGAAAATATTTTATGTACGCATTAAAATTCCAACCCAAAAAATGACTGATGTGATGTGAGCAACGAGAAACGGTCTTCTGCTTGGTTCGCTTTCCTCATCATTTAGCATCGCGTTTCTTAGTGTGTAGGGAAGGTATGTACGTGTTCTGTTCATTTATACAAGGTGCCTGACTCATAATCACATGCAAAAAAGACAAAACATGAAATTAGCCCATTCGAGTTGATTTTTTAAAAAGTCTTTAAGTAATAACATGATACCTAGCTTAAAGTATGACGTCCAATAAGCATCCATCAAGTATCCCTAAAAGTTTTAAACTGGCAGTTGTATTAGTTAACAATGGGAACAGGTATTACAGAAACAACATCGACAACAGCTATAATAATAATAACAATTGAGCAGTCTACCTACTTGAATGGCTAAGCATCTGAATAATTTTCATCTGTAGCTACTATTTATGCTCACTTTCCTTCAAACTTTTCTATTTCAAATGGATCCAATATTGCCATTCATTTTCATTCTTTTGACTTGTACCGACACACCGACGACCACTTAGGATGATGATGAGTAATATGAGATGTTTATTTGATTTGTTAAGCCGTGTGATCATGATAAGAGAAAAAAAGAATCAAATTTGGAGAGTCAATAATGTTTGCCTTACTTATGATCTAACTCTGATCTTGCTATGGTATGTGCTGGCATCAGACACTACTGCCATCAATTTACCATTTTACATGCCCTTCAAACAAGTGAATTGATCACTGTCATCAAATCATTAACATTTAAGCTTGCCATGCAATAATCGTCATCGGTAATGCTTCAACTTTGAAAACACATAAATGCTTGCTTTTACATGCAAAATGCATCATCACAGCTATTCGGACTGCTCTGCTCCATTATTGTAACAACCTGTGTGAAATATGACAGTCAGTGACAATACTTTTCTTTGTGTTTCTTCAATTGTCTCCTCTTTCTTTCCATCATAGTACAATGTACATAAATATACCTATGCTCAGGGATCACACAAACGAGCCAACAACACATACGCGAGCTCTATCATCATCGACATCTTCTCTACATTCTATACTTCATCATAACTTATTAGCTCCGGTCCACTTAAACTATTTTTTACCATACGTCCATTCAGCACATCAAGTTGGCTCGTAGTCTACGAAAGAAAATGAATTTGACCACCTAGTACTTTTGCTGTCCTTTTCTATCCTGCTCCTATACAAAATAGCCTGCGAAAATGAATCTGAGATTAAGATGAGGACAAGTTAACTTGCTTTCTGAAATGCATTTATTGATGTTCTCATCTTTCATCTTTGCTGATCTTTCGCCTTATTTTATACTGAATGATGCGCTGCTAGCTGTGTTTATACATGCATAAGGGTTAAACAGAACAGCAGAACGAGAAGACAAGTTTATTTTGTGTTTCTTTTTTCTCACTTCTTTTCTTTCTTTTGTTGATTTGATTTACTCCCTTCAAGTGATTAGGTCAGTTTTTGAAGGGTGTTCATTGCTTTAGCATGAGCATCAGCAGCCAAGCCAGAATACAGCCTTTTCCGTCACTGCTCGTCCTCTTTTCTTCACGCAAGATTTTGCGTTTAGTTTGTTATAGAATTTAAATCTACAAGGAGTGCAGTGTGAACTGAATTGAAAAACATATTGATCGAATGTGTGATTTGTTATTTTAAAAAACTCCAATGCCAATTATTATGCTGTACATTATCCCTTCTTCTTTTTCTATTTCACTGTCTCGAGATGTAAGATTAGATGTTTTATGTTTGTTGCATGCGTTCGCATACATTTTGTATTATTAGCTGGTTGTTGCTGTCTCTGGTGTTAAATAATGAAAATGAGTTTTGTGGTGTCCATATGGGTACGTTTATATATCAACATCACAATCAAATTGTCAGTTTAGAATTAGCGAAAAAGAAAAATGGGATTTGAAAATCGCACCGTATAAAGTTACAATTTGATTTGTACTCCTGGTAAAAAGTGAATGGGGATCGTGATCTGGTTTATCAGGTCCGAATAGATACTTTGCTTTGTAGAGATAGCCAAAGAGAAAATGAAATAAGCTTATCAGAAAATAGATGCAATAATGTATTTTGTATGTCGGATCAATGCATGTATGACAGAAGGTGAACGGTCACTTGTTTAATTCATTACCTTATCCAACATACACCGGCCTTATACATCAAAGAAATTAATATCAATCAATCATCATACCATCTCTAGAGCATATGCAATGAGAATGCAAATGATGTATGAATGGTGGGAAACAGTTTTCTACGCTTGTAAATGTCCTTGTCGCTGAATTTGGTTAGGGTAAGAACTTACCTATATGAGTAGCACGTGAATAAGGTGCATATATTAAGGTGTTTTATGCAGTCATGTTTATTGTTTTTGTGGTGAGAAGATATTATAATAATTGGCAATAATAATATTATTGGAATACAGAAGAAAGTCTAATGGTTTTCTTTCTAGTAATTTTCAATTGCACAGGGAAATCAATGGTGGTGAGGGTGACTGGCTACTGTAGTGGCTTGTTCTGCTTCACTACTAACGTGGCGCAAATTGAAAAATCCAGGTCAGTGCAGCAGTATTGCAAAAATGCAACGTGACATTAGAAAACTAGGTGGAATGGTGGCCGAATGAAAAGTGAAAGAAATCAAGCTGCATGTAGTGTATGCTGAGTTGTGGTAGACAAACAACATACAATCATACAATTACTAAACATCACATTTAAATACATATATATTCATTTTGTATAATGTAATTCATGAAAGAAAAATATTTTTAGGGTGAATGTGGAAGCATGGATGCACGACAAAAGTGAAACGGTGAAAATTTATTGTAATAAAAGTGCATATCATGTACGTGCAATATTGAATGTACTCATTTCCTCTTATTTTACTATTTAAAATAAATGAAAATAACACTTGCTGTGCGTAACTCTAATTTCATACTTTTTAGTGTTTAGTTAACTTCATTAGTTCATCGTTCATCTCATCATCATCATCCTTGCATGCAAGTAGGAAAACACGAAAATACGACGAAACGACTTGCTGACATGCACTCATTCTCGGCTGCTACTCACACTTCTTGTTACAGAATAAGAGATTATAATGGAAATTCAGAAATGCACTGGCAAGTAACAAGTAACCTGAACACCTGAAATCGAAAAAAAAGTTAGTAATACGCATGAAATTAATACTCCATGGGGGTATTTACTATAAACTACCATGCAAAATCATCGCAGAATGATCTAGACTATATGATGTACAGTTTTAACAAGTAAAAAAGGGATGATCTTGTTGGAAGAGAAAATATGATGAATGAAATTCTAATCTTTATTTCGTGCTCATTCTGTCTGCTCATAAAGTTAGATAGTCTCAATTTCTCTGAATTTACATTAATGTACTTGCGTAGGAGGACATGCTTTTGGCGTCTTCAAAAAGTTATTTTCTGTATGTAAAGCGATGAGATCCGATGAGAACCTAGAGGACAACAGCCTCCATGATGTGAGCGTAAGTGAGCAAGAGAAGGAAAGGAATAGATACCATCATAGCAATTGTCTATTGTTTGACTGCTAATCATAGATTTATAATATTCTGTTGTTGTTACACTTTTCGAAAATGTCACATTGTCAATCGACGCTGACACGAGTACGACACAGTACTACTCATAGATAATTTCTTTCACGAGGACGGTAATGATACAGGTTTTAATTGGGCTGGATACAGAGCATGTATTTATATATGTAGGTAAAAATAATTGCGTGACTCAGGAAATTGTAAGAGACAGAGAGAAATAACCTACCTTAATATTTTTAGGTATATATTTTTACTATAAACCCTTGTAAAGTCTGATTCACTGATTTATTATTATTTTTTTGCATATGATTACTATTTTTTACACGCAATTTCATACCTAACAAAAAAGACGGTGTAGCATAATAACTACGCTATAACTCATTCCCTTTTACAACGAAGAAATTTACAATAAAAGTTATGACAGCCACCATTACACGCAGTATAAAGTCGCATATTTTATGTATATTCAACCCAAGCTTACATGGGAAACCCGCGCTGAAAAATACAGCGCAAACTATTCATGACATGGCAAATTATGTTTTCCCTTTTATTTACAAGGTTGTTTAAGCAAACGCCACTTTTTTACCAACCCCAACAAATGCATTACATTACAAATTTGTTTGTTTAAGCAACGGGAAATGTACCATACGTCCTGTAGAAAATAATGTGAAAAATGCAAGTAACATTCTCACTTTCAAAAGTTAACTACTTTTTTAAATACAGAGATCTCATATTTCAACTATAAACATAGACGTAATCATAAAATCAGAGAAAGTGGTATAGATATTCGAGCTCAAGTCTGCATAAAAATATATAACCACTTTCAAGTCAACTTGATAGATTGATAGAGTTGAATCATCATCAAGTTAAGTTTATATGGAACAGTGTTAATCACCCAATTCGGATGTGGTTACCTTGTTTTATCTTGGTCAAGTGGTTAGTCAACTTCAAACTCCCACCGCACAACGCAATTGAAGTTGGCTTAAAAATACATTTTGCTCTATTAGCAATTGTAATTATTGATCAAGTCTGCATCATTGAAAAAATCTATAACACGAATCTTACATTTACACGTTTGAGCTGTGCACTGCATACATTTGGAATGTCATAAACACACCATGAAAATAATTGACAGCTTTGATATTAAAAAGCTAGTAATTAAATATGAAGCCTAACCGAATCGCTACATGAAAGTCAAAGTTGTTTTATTCGTCACTGTTATTATTATGAGAAGACGGCATTATTTGTGTCTATATAATGTAGTACTAGTACCATTCAAGCGTATGTATATAAGATTCGTAAATTCTTGGTAGTCAATCAGTTTTTTATCAAACCAGTATTCTTGCCCGATACACACTTTTATATTAACATTTTGAATGAAAACAAACAAAGAAAAAAGTGTTAAGTTTTTCTTTACTTTTAATTTTCAATAAGAAATGTCGGAAAATAATACTTTTTTCAATTAACTACGAAATTCGAAAATGAAGTTAATTTTTTGGTGATGCAAGTAACTTTGATCATTTCCTTTTTTAATATATACCTGCGCTGCGTTTGTACTTGCAATCACACATAATGTATACATTAATGATTATATGTAATGCTGAATACCGGCACCGGTATATATGCGTTTTATTGTTCATTTTGATGATGTGACAAAGGCACCTACAAGGTAGGTGGTAAATGTCTTCAAAACGAAGAGTTTAACACTACGACCGACCATCGTAGAGATCGTTATCTCAAATTTAAATGATAAGATAAAAACTAAAGCTTGTTTGCGTTTCTGCCAGTCTAGTTCCCTTGTTTGGGAAAATTTCTCATTTGCTGACTGACTGGATGGTGGAGACCTCAAGACCACATTCTCGCGTGCAATAATATAATGTGACCATATCGTGATTTAAAGTAATCGTATAAAAAAGAATTGTCATTTCATCCAATAAACTATAAACTTCACAGCTAGTCACAACTGATTGATTGCTTATCGCTCAGATCAAAGCTCATTAAGGACAACAACACTAAAAAATTAGCAAAATCTCAACTGCGTTTATTGTTCGCTTTAAACTTTTAAATATTTTTCTTGTTCAATTCGGGTCAGCGGTGGTGTTGATGATAATAGAGCTAGTTAGAAAAATGCTTCACCTTTTATCATCTCCCGATGCATACTACTGCATTTATTGCAGTTTTTGCATTATTCATTTGAAATCAGTGTCAATCAGACCATAATCCCGACTAGATATAAAAATGACTTAAAAGTCCACATTCAATTATAGTAGGCTTAAGTTCGCTTAAACGCTTGACTCTTGTACATATTGGGTAGTGATTAGCTATTGCAAATTGAAACTCAAAATTACTAAACCGGCCAAAGTTGTTTTTCATCACTTTGTTAGCGTGAAAGAAAACTGATTACGATTTGAATTGTGATTACATTTTTCATTCGTTTTAGTCAAAACTTAAGCACGTCGATTATGATAACCAGAGAACGAGATTTTAGGATTTGTCCTATTCTTTAATATTTCACCTATCACAAAATCATTTGACATGTGAATGAATCATGTAGAAAGAAATCGTTTCATGCTTGCATATTTTTCATATTTTGTCCTATTTTGAACATTTT